>JAPMNP010725622.1:0-15616 GCA_029874935.1 Atherina boyeri
AAATATAATTTTTCAAGGGCATGCTGTACTTTCACTCTGCACCCCTCTAAACACCCCATGGAGGTATTATTTTCTAATAAATATAGCTTTTTATTAAAATGGCTCCATATTCAACCTTTAAGCATTGTATGTGAATTTGTAAAATTCGGAAAAACGGCATCCTTTCCGTTTCTAGCTTAATTTCCGTTATACAGTAGATGCGTCTTGCAACACCTCTTGTAGAGCATTTACTGTATAACCTTGAGTATCATGTTTTACTGCACGTGCAGGACACGTTACTTCTATGGTGCTAAAATAGAAACACCTCCAGTAGTCGAACGCTGGATCTCCAGCCACCTAATGGACTTCCACCGGCAGTCCTCTGTAGGCACTCAGCTAGCAGCTGTTTGGAGACAGTGTAGCATGTGACCCAGATACCCACACCTGCATTTGTTTTCTCACCTCTGAGGATGTCAGGAAGTGTAGGGGCTTACATATCTGGGCCTCGCTCTCCTCTGAGAGCCACGGGGGCACTTTTTTCTGATGACTGCGACATAGATATTGCTTAGAACACACTATGTCCACGCATTGTGAGTTTTGGAGGTCGTTCGGATGCATGCCAGGTGTACATTACAGCACTACCTCCACCCTCTCAGTACTTTCAGGTGACTATTATGGGATGTTCAGCATCAGCAGCTTAAAGCAGTCATTAATGTCATTTGAAAAGGAAAAAAACATTCAGTTAATTTCTGTTTTGTGCATACTGTACAATGATGGGTCCATACTAATATGGAATCTACAAATTTTTACTTTAAGAAATAATATTTTATGAAAGTGAAAATGAAAAAAAATCATTGCATATTCTTTTGACCTTTTCTAGCTTTTTGCTTGCTTTTTGTCACTTTGTATCAAAAATTGTAAATAACTTTTTTCATAATAAGTCACCCTGTTTCAATGTGCAAGTCACTCATTTTTCAAATCTACTCACTATCCTCTTTTGTGCAACCAGAAGTCTTCTTTCTGAGTTTTTTTTTGTTGTTACTTTTTTTTTTTTTTTGTACTTTTTTCACCCCCTACCCAACAGTAACTGATACAGTTATATGAGACTGTGGTATAATTTATCCAACCATAAAGGTCAGTGATATAAGCTCTCCATGACAAATTGGATTGTATCCTCACTTTTTGGACCTTGTTCTATGTCACATTGTAAAACGAGATGTGATAACAGGGAGGTAGGGTCGGTCATTTCTGCACACTCAGTAGTGTTTTTTTGATGACTGTAACTATAATGTCTCTTAACCAGATAAAAATGTTTTCCTTTTCTCACCAGTTAATCCCCTCTTTTCCATATATAGGCTACTTCAACTAGATTTCAGTCTAGCAGAAACTGCTTGATTTACACCATGAAGCATGACTAAATCTGCACAATGTGTAGGGCAAAGAGCCATGGGCAAATAAGTGCACAACCCCGAAAAAGAGGTTTGTGATAGAACTGCAAATAAAAAGCCAGACTGTTTAAACAAGAGAGCTGGCAGCGTAACAGCAAAACAGGCATTCAGGCCAAAAGTCTCATCAGGAAGAGAGAAAAACACAGAGAACTTTAAACTAAATTTACCCAATTACTCAAATAACTCTGTGTTTGATTAGAGTTGTATTCTCCATTAAATTATCTCCCTCTCTCTCTTTTAACAATATGGGAGCTTTATTTGATTATATTGACACAAATCTGGTTTGTATTCTACCTGACAAATTCCCTATCGTGGTCAAAAGTGCTGACTTTGGTGCAATCATTTATTTGAAAGAAGACGGAGTCACACTCCATTGCATGAAAGCGGTTTATTCTTTTAGAAAATTTGCAGCTGTGAAACGATGTGATGTGACAAAGATGTGATACGGGACCTCCTCCTCTGAATTTCTCTTCCAGCTGAATGTGATGTTGGTTAGCTGAAAGGCTCAGAGACAACCAGGCGTTATACTTCTCTGCTATTGATTGGGAAGTGTTTGGTTGTTGCTGATGTACCTCCAAAATCTGCTGGACTTTGTGTTTCACAGGAAACCATGAAATGTGTGTGAGTGTGTGTGTGTGTGTGTGTGTGTTAAGTTTTTTTCTCATAACTCACATCATACCTCTACTTATCTTCAAGAAATTCAACTCATCATCTTTAATGTCAACATCCATACACTGCATATTTTTAAACCTCATTTTCTATTGCTGCTTCATCATATTCAGTGTTATAGGAAGCTAGAGCTCATTAAAGGTGGGTGTAGAAGAAAGGCATGGTACACTGAGAAAGGATGCCGATCCATCAATATTGTCTGTGGCTGACCCTAATGCATATGACATCCATGTTTTCTGATGTTGCTCTTCTGTTGATTAGAACACAATTGAATGGCTAATTTACTCATTATTTCACCTTTAAAGTCTAATTTTCTGATTTAAAACCTGTGGTTGTGTTGCATCTTGTATTACAAAGCTAATTTTGAATGTTTGCCCTTTTGTAAAGACAACTGCTTATTCATCACCATGGGTGTTACATTATCAAAGATATCATCTTTACTGTCAGAGGTAAGATTGTCTGTTAGGTGAGAGCACATGTTTTTGCACTTTCTGAACCTTCACTCCTTAAACAGCAACACTGATCCATACAGCTTATTTGGTACCACCTTCGACAGTCGCTTTTGTACCAAGGCTGTACACATGAACATTTGTATTTTGATGACCACAAATTTTCCTGTGTTTGTGTCCACATGCAAAAAGCTTTTGGACACTGAAATGGAAAATTTAGGAAAAATGCCTTCCAGGTTGAGTATTTTCACTGACTCCAATTCTATAGTTTACATTGGAACAGAGTACTAGTGCTAACCAAGTTAACATGATTTTTTACAGTTGCACTTACAGTAGTTACATTATGACTATACTAAGGAATGAAGGGGTCAGAATATGTCATGGAGTACCCTAGGCTGCAACGTAGAACAACACCCCAAGGTCAATGTTGTGAGTTTGCAACTACTTAAAAACAAGAAAAACAGATTTTCTAATAGGCTTTATGAATGTCCACATGTTTATGAAGTATGAAACACATGCCACTTTAGAATGTTTTGAATGCCTGTAAAGAGACTAGCACGTACAAATAGCAGCTAGTGTAAAAGAGATGTTTTATCCAGTCTTAACTGTTTAAAGGGACATTGTGTAAGAATTACTGCCATCTAACATTGAATTTGTGTATCGAATAAAAACAAATAATGCACTATTGCGCGTCACCATTTTGACCATGTAATGCAACAACGGTAGCCACCGTGTATCAAAAAGCCTCGACAACACTGATTAAATCATGTCATCTGTTACTTAAGGTAGTTGATTACTATTATCTACAGTAGATTATTGGCCTAGTATGCTCAAAACAACAATTACAACAACAAAACATGTAAGTTCACTATGGTGTTGTCCAACAGAGATGGAATTGTGACTTCAACGAGTCATCTCCAGGCTGTATATTTGTTCTGCTCAGCCACTGAACCAGGTTCATTCACTGTGCTGATTGGACCGGTTATAGCCTATTCCTCTGGTGGAACTTATTGTTGACGTGGTTTTAGTAGCTTTCATAGTCACGGTAAATGTTGGCTTTGAGTCGCGTTAAACGACGGCTTTCTGTCGCAATAAAGCCAGACTTAAAGCTGGTGGTACACAATTTCTCTGCCCACCACTTAGCGCTTATCAAGCAGCTTAGCATGATGGTAGCATGGCACGCAATTCATTATTTCTCGGGGCCAGGCCTGCCCATCCTGCTTTTTTGGATGCTCTGACCACGATACCGTTAGCTTTCTTGGCGATGATGAAAACAGCTCCTGGACTGCTGCTACTGCATCTTGTAGAATATGATGATTGAACAAATTTTCAAACTTGCCGGGGTAGTAAGCCGCACCAGTTTATCTTCTCCACTGTGCACGTACTTATCGCGCATTGGTGCTATTTGTCCTCTACCGGCGGCTTCAGTTTCAAGATTGCAGACGGTCATGGCTCTTCCCTACCAGCTGACCCGTCCTACGTATAAACAAATCTAAAATTCTTATCTTAAGAGAATGTGTCAGATTATTACCGGATATCATAATACACCATTGATAACACATATATAAATATCAATTTTGGCCAGTAAAAAACAGAAAATGTTACATAATGTCCCTTTAAAGTTCTCAACTGCATTAGAAATAGAGCTTGATCAATTTGAATTCTTTTACCATATCTGATTATCTTTTGTTCTTTTTGTGTTCCAAAATCTGATTTGTTTTATCTGCTTAATGCTCCACTGTGTTAACTGGCTGGATGCTAACTTTTATTCCTGTAATGTCATGTTTGGCAGGGATTTCTTTTGCAGTGGGAAAGACCTTAATTGGATCAATAGAACCGATCACCATTATTAGAGAAAAAAAAAGTCATTTTACACATATTCATTAAGAAGAAGGAAAACATTGTTAGCCTTGTTTGACCAGTCAGCCTGTATGACATCAAGCTCAGAGGACCTGCCAACCCACAGCTGAGATGAGCTGAGCTGAGCTGGGTCTCCAGTCTTGGAGACCTCGTGAAATAGAGAGAAAAACCTGCTGAGGAGAAATCGAAGGCGTGGAGGCGAGCCGAGCTGGTTCAGCAGTCTGCAGACCGTCATGAAGCAACGGAAGCAGCAGATACTGTGACTGACTGAGTGAACCTCACTATGTTCATTATCTTCCCAACTGTCAAACCTACAGTACATTAAAAACATACAGTTATTGACAAATCATTAAAAATAAATCAAAAACAAAATGACAATTTTTTTAACATATTTTATCAAATATGTGGCTTTATGTCTAATTTGAGACGATATATGCTTATTTGTCTGTCAGCTGTCTAACCTATTAGGCTGATCATGTTTCTACGTAAGCATTCATTTTAAGACCGCCTGCTCTTACAGTGTTTATGGCTTTGTGACTGCAAGACCCAATAATATATTGATGAAAACTTCTACCATTAGAGGGCGATATTGCTGTAGAGATAACTGAATTCTCTTGCAGAGGTTCTCATAGTAGATTCAGTAGAATTAACCTGTGACAAAGATTTTTTTCTCTGTACATTTTCATTGTGACATGTTTGAATATTTATGAATTTGTCATCTGCTTTTGTTGTGATTGTTGTGCTTCGGCAGGGTTCGACCTCGGGGGTCAAGTGGCTATCGAGTTCTCCCACTGGAATAGTCCGTTCCCATCGAGCAGCCAGAATCTCCCCAGTCCGGACTGCATTCACTCCGAGGCTTCTGCCCTCCCTCCAGTTAGCGAGCATCTGGATCCGGTCTCCTGCCCAGCGTCACTGTCCATCACCCCGCTGCCCACCTTGAGTGCCAGTCAGGAGACGCTGTGTGACAGTAGCACAAGTATGTAAACTGCTGCAACAGCACATGTTTCAAATGCTGAGCCGTGAGATTGAAAAAAACAAGTCAGAGAGTCTTGTCCAGTGGCTAAACTGCTACCAACTGATGATTGTTATTGTAATTTGATTGGCTTGTTTACTGTATGTAGAGATTAAGGACATATCTCAACACCTCAGACATCTTGCTTGTGAAATTGCACGATGGATAAGAATGTGACTATACCACAGTTCACTGATGCCTGCAAACCTTCCTCATGGCTGTGCTCTCCAGTCCTTTTGCAAATACTTCCCCTCTGCCGCGGACAGATAAGTCGAAGGCACCTGATAACAGCTTAGCTTCTTATTAGGTTTCCATTTTGTTCTGCTTGTTCTGAGCTTCTGCTGATTTCCAAAGAAATTCAGCTCAAGTTGCTTTTCATCGTGTTCATTTATCTGAATTTCACCTCTTTCTTGCACATTTTCTTTTTTAATCTTAAAAAGAGCTTAGATGGCACACCTGGAAACACCTGTGTGATAGGGAGAAAACGTCGCCTCAGCGAAATTGTCTTTTATGTATGGCTGTCCCCTCCACATGTTTATCTTTACATGGTTCATGATTATCTCAGTTAGTATGCTGTTATCTTTACCTACATTTTCCATATTTCAGTTTGGACAAAAGGGTGAAATGGAGCAAAAGCAGAAGCGAGGGCACCCTGAATGTTCATAAACAGAAAACATGAGCTCCTGAGAAAGTTCTTTGTGGATCTTTAGATTTATTATGGATTATTATCTTGCCATTTTCCTTTAATCTTTATCTTTTTAGTGAATAACTTGGGAAAACCTCAGTGTCCAGATGAATGAAATCCCTCCCTGTATTTGCAGGAATTTCTGCAGGCTTATGCTTATGCTCCTTTTATGAAGCAGTACTGCATACGGTAGACTCAGAGCAGGGGTTTTCTTCTCTGCCGTCTACAGAGAACCCCCTGTATCCTAACACATCTAACACCATTGCACACCTAACTCACTCTTACATCTTCTTATTGCTGCATTTCCTTTATAGAAAGGATACATAGAATATCCCACAATGATGAAGCTTGTGAAAATATAAAAAGGTCATATGTCTGCAGGTGTGGCTGCACAGTGGTCCAGTACGCCTCCATGCCAGAGTCTGCTTAATCCTTCTGAATAAACAAACAGGGGTTTCCTTTTTCTTCACATAACTATGTAAAACTGCAGATTTCACAAACACTGGCATATAAAATTAATGTTTAACTCCTTATCGTATGATATGTTGTATTTCCTTGAGTCACTCTATTTTTCTTCTTTTTTTTTTGTTACGCATACAGCAGAAAATAGAAAATAGGTGCAGGGATTTAAACATAAATGGAAATGCAGTTTCAAGGCAAAAATAGAGTACAATTCTAACATGCTTGAAAGTCAATATATGGAATGACCACTTTTATTCTTCATCACAGTCTGAACCCTCTGAGTACCGCTTTTTGTACTTTGTACCATGAAATACGTTCACAATTTTGGAGTTACTTGAAGTCTATCGGGAGATATTTAGATCCATCACACTGGCGTTATCAGGGCTATGGCATAATCAGAGGCACTTTCTTATGTAGTGTTGTCTTCGTAACCATTTTGTGTCTCTATATCTATGGTTAACGGATGACAATAAAGCTGCTCTGAAGGCACAGAGGGATAGTACAACAACTGATAACTAAACACTGGTGAAATGAAGGCATTTTGTGGCAGATAATGTCTTATTTAGAAGAAAATGACATTGCCCTGACCACTTCCATTGGATGGATATATACGCCAGCGCGATGGATCTAAATATCTCCCTAAGGACTTCAAGTAACTCCAAAATTGTTTGGGTGAGTTTATGAACGTATTTCACGCAATAAATAAGGTCCAGGTTCAAATAAAATGGTATTTTTCCTTTAAATAGTTTTCAGGAATAGTCCTCCAGGTTTCTTGAAGGACTTTCCTGATGGCCCTTTTCCATTGCAACTGCACAGGGCACGGTACAGCATCACACGCTTTGGACGACCAGGGCAGTTTTTGTTTCTATAAAGTAGGTAGTAGTCGTTACCACCTGGAAGTGGGCGGAGTTGGCGTGGTCGACACTGCCGTGACGTTGTTTTTAGACAACATACATACTGCCACGCTGTGGTCAGTAAAGTAAACATAACAATGGAGGCGTTGGATGACATTGAGGTGTCACTGCTGTTGTTTGCTCTGTGGCTTGAAGTCACCAAAAACGCCAAAATAAAGAGCCAGAAATATTTAGAAGAGTCTGTGTTTTTCCACACATGGCAAGTTGTTATCCCTGAACTTTGCCGCGCATATGACGACAATTTCCTCTGACCAATCAGTGGACAGCAGTCTGTTATGTTGCGTTTTGTGTCGGTTCAGCACGGTTAGAGCCACCTCTGAAACGGTTGCGAAACGTGCCGTGTGGAACGTTTGTGCCTTTTGTTCTATTCTCAGTCAAGATGATCCCACACTGCTTCAATAATGTTGAGGCTTTGGACTCTAAGGAGGATTTCTCACTCCAGTGGACAGGTTGCCAGTTCATGTCATTTGGCATACCTCTGCCTGTTCTCTCTGTTTTCGCTTCATTTCACAGCCACATGCCATTTTTGACAAGACTTCAGTAAACATTGGATAACTCAACTGAAGGTGCAGTTGCAATTCGAGGTCTTTGCTCGAGGTCTTTATCTGCTGAACTATCTTCAGCAGATATTGTTAATCTGCTGAAGATAGTTTTTAAACCTGCAATTTCTTCCTTGGGTCTTACTTTTTCTAGTTTCTTCAAACTTGCTTCTCATTGTGAAAGTAATTTTCAGTGTTTCAGAGGATGATAGTATGAGGGAACTGGCAACAGCACAGGGAATTTCTAGAGTAAAAGGATGAAAACCTCGTATCAGAACCACCTAAGGCCATTTGAGGAAGTGCGTTTGTGTTTTGTAAATCTATACCAGCTACATGATGTGCCATTTGATCTACCTTTTGTGTAATCCTCTTTTCTTTGAAAGTTGCCTTGCTCTTCCAGACCTCATCTGAAACTCTCCATATCCTTTTAACTACACTTCCCTAATTACATTACATACTGAGAAGAAGGGAGTTACCTGGGACCACTTCGCTATCTGCCCTCTCATCCTTTGTGGGCATCAGTTGTTATAGAAACTATGCCTGATGAGTTTAAATGAGGCTGTAAAACTTGCATCACCTACCTTTAGGGATCCAAATATCTATCAGGCTGACACCAGTTCAATAAGGAAAGATTCAATGAAAAGATGCAGCAAAATGTATTGTTGTACAGCAGAGCAGTGATATGGAGGCTAGATAGTGATTTAAAAGAGGTGGCAAACATTTATGATGAGGCTCCTCTGGTATCAGGAAGAGGTGGAGATGGTTTTTTGAAAGTCAACCTGGAAGGCAAATGGTAGAACAGAAGATTATTTTTAATGAACAGGGTTCAGGCTGATTGGCTGGGAAATTACATGGGGTAAGATGTTCATTGGACCAGAGTTGTGATTACAAAATTTAAGAATAAGCTGAGTTACACAGTGTGGGATAAACAGGAGTCCCAAAGCAAATGTGACAAAGTGAAGCAGTATGAAAAACCCAATACCCAGATGATGAGAGCAGACTGAAGAAGGTTATTCTCTTCATTGAATTTACACACAACACAAGCTTTATTATTATTGGCAGATAGGATCAATCAATGGTAGTGGCTGATTATAAACTGGTGTGTCCTGATTGTGTCTTATTGACTTTGTTCTGACAAGATTTATTAACATTTAGTTTAGCCGAGCACTAAAAGTATACATGGGGGCCAAGTTGGTAATAATGATAGTGATAATAGATTAGATTTATGTTGTGCTTTTGCTGTTGTATTTAGTGCACTCAAAGAGCTTACACTGATTCATTATTCATTCGCACTTTGGCGAAGTTACATTTGAAGCCACAGCTGCCCTGGGGCAGACTGAAGGAAACATGGCAGTCAGTTCACGCTATTGAAGTTCTCCTACTAGCACCTTTCAGTCACATTTATACACCAGCGATCCTGAAACTGGGGGCTAAAGTGTCTCACCAGGACACAACAACAGATCGACTATGATGACTAGCACGATGCAAGATTCGAACCACCAGCCTTCCGATTATCGGATGATTGGCTCTACTATCTTCTGTCCCTAATCGGCGGTGTGATAGGAGCTGAAATACCTTTTCTTTTACTGTTTAATTATTTTTCATGATGTATATTTCATTGATTTTGTGGCGTTTAAAGGAAAATATGTCAAAAACAAGTCATTATTTTTAACGCAGAAACAATGCGGTTAGGCTAATTTTTGCATTTGGCGCCCCTGGGCAATGGCTTATTCAGAAATCCTGCATCCTGTGTCCTCTCTAAGGTCTCTCCAGAGTCAAAGTCGGATGTTTTATCTCTTGGTCTGTCACTCTATCTCTCTCCTTCCTTTCTTTACTCCAATAATGTCCTCTTGAGTGTCTTTGCTTAATCAGCAGTGGTGCATGTTCAAAGCAGCCACTGTGTTGGTAACTAGTTGCTGACATGTGAAGCGGTGCTTTAAGGCAAAATGCAGCTGTCATGTGATGCTGTAGCTGGCTGTGCAGATTTCCAGCTCTGGGATGCAACAGGACAATGACAGCCCCAGGAATAAACATAATGACTGTCAGTGTGCCATCAAAACTAGTCAGAAGCGCAGAGTTTTAAGGTCGTTGAATTAGTCTTGCTTTCTATGTCAGAGTCTGCATCAGGCCAGAATTTGACAAAAGCTGCCTCCCTACCTACAGTACCTCTCCTAATAACATGCCTACTACATACTGTTTGAGTCTCGATTAAAGAAGTCTACAAGAATGAATTTATTAGGGTGCTTAATCTTTTTTCCTTGTATGAAATTGTGGAAAACATTAATAATATGCAAATCATGCTTGAAGTTTTGATAAGATGATGTTACACCATGAACTTTTGGAGATGGGTTCCTCTTTCACTCATTTGACTAATCACAGCAGCAGATATTTTTAAGTAAAGAAGCCAAAACGTTTGCTTTTTAATGTGCGATTATCGAGCCAGCATCTCCACCATGTCAGGGATATCAGGAGCGTCTTACATAAAGGCATGTTTTTATTACACAGGATACAGAAGACTTGAGAAAAATGTGACTTTATCCTTTAATATTGAGTAGTAGTAGGTGTGCGTTTATGTAAATGTGTGTGTGTGTATGTGTGTGCATGTGTGTTTACGTGCATATGTGCCCTTGAGTCTCCGTCAGAGGTACACGCCGCTACCGTAATCATTGCCAACTGTCATTGTTTTGGGCTGCAGCAACACTGACACAGCCAGTCTTCCTTTCTGATTGGCCACAGCCAGAGCAGCCTGAGCTCTGATTGGCTGTCAGGGAAGGCTGATTAAGAATGCCTATGA
Source organism: Atherina boyeri (assembly GCA_029874935.1). Taxonomy (NCBI): domain Eukaryota; kingdom Metazoa; phylum Chordata; class Actinopteri; order Atheriniformes; family Atherinidae; genus Atherina; species Atherina boyeri. Next base: position 10,812 of record JAPMNP010725622.1, read on the forward strand.
GTGCCACACACCCCCTCTCTCTCTCTCTCTCTCTCTGCCTCCATCTGACACTGTAAACATCCTGCTCATGCTTCATGCTTGTGCTTTTTTTTTCTGTCTCTGAGAGGATTTCTGCGAGCTTTTCTATGACAGATCCGTCAGAGAGTATGTGTGTGTGTCTGTGTGTGTTTGTGACGTTGGCTCCATCGATGCAGCGATGATGAGTAAGGAGTGAAAAGTGGGGATGCTGGTTTCCCTCGTGAGACGTCGTGTTTGTTTGTGTCCCTCAGTGAGGTCATTTAGATGCTGGAGCGGGAGGGGAGGAAGGCTTGACCGCTGTGTGTCAGAGTGTTTGCATGTTTATGTATGTAGAGGAGTCACCAGGCTGTTTTGGTATTTGCTGCGGCTCAGCTAGGAAGCCCCCCCCTCCCTCTCCTCCCCTCTGAGGGGGTGAAGCTGCCTCTGTACCACTGCCCACCTTCACACGGTGAGTGTCGTCAAGTTGTCTTGAAGCAAAGGCAGCTTGTTCTTCAGAGTGGATTTTTTTTCTCAATTCTTGCTGCAGTGCTCTCTCTCATGTGTTGCCATGTCCTACTCGCGCTCCTCTTTACGCTGCTTCATCTCTTACGCATAGTCCCCTGTGACCATGCAAACATTTGACCTTCACACTCTCACTCCCTACCAGCTGTCCCCCTTTTTAATGCTCATTCTTTTTCATACACTCCACTTCGCCATCACCTGTGATGCATCAGTTGTAAGAAGCAGCTGTGCGTCGCATCGTTTGCAAGGAGAGTGTGTGTCAGTACGTGAGTGCTGCCACCGTGTCATGCAGGCACCACTGGCAGGTCAAAAGGCAATAAATCTCCATCCCCTGGTCAGCGAAGAGAGCACACAGCCAGGAGCATCATAGGTGCATCCAGATGGAGTGAAGGATTCCTCTCCATAAGGGACTGAAATTTGATTCCTGTAGCCACACATCACACACCCCCACCGTCTCCCACTCTTCTCTTTTCCCTTGCAATCTTTTATTCTCCTCTCAGTGTGAGCTGTCATGTCGAGGTTGGGTTCCACTCATTATGCCTTTTTATTTTTTAGGAATTGGCACAGTTTTCCTAATGAAATGTCTGTTTCATACTGTGTTGAAAATATCACAGTAACGCAGGAAAACAGGCCCCTTTCCAACCAATCTGTTTATAGCAACCAGTTCTTTTTGAGTAGGCTACTACATTTCCTCTGTCTATAGATCAGCCACAGATAGTTTGTACTGATCTATTTTTTTAGGAACAATATTGTTTTGGGTCATACTTCAAATCATGATTCCTGCATTGCATATCAGCCCTACAGATCCCAGGGAACGCTGTGGGTCCATTGTTTTGTGCTTTGCTAAGATTTTGGGCTGATATTTCAAAATGTTGCTTTAATGGGCAACGGTTTACTAATGTTTATTTTGTAAATGGTGGGGTCTGTTGTTGCCGTGTTGATGTTTCATTTATTACGGTCCGTGTATGTTTTTGGTCGTTAGATTTTCCGTTCAGGGGCGAGTATTAAAAAACAAAAAAAGAGTGTTTATCTCATTTTTTGTTTCAAAGTTGAAAAACAAAAAATGAAATATGAGCCATTTTCATTACAATGCGGTTACAATTAAATTAACAAAAAACTGAAAAGGGTTTGACTTTAGTTTTATAGTTTGCAGAATGAAAAAATAAAATTACTCAAATGCAAACACGAAAGACAACCAGTTTTACCATATTTTCACACCAGAAGTGGTGGTTTACGTGGGCGAATCACGGAGAGGCTCTGCAGAGGTAGGGGTAGAAGTAGGGGCAGAAAGGGCGATAGGGGGCCCAGAGGCGAACTGCAACATGGTGCAATACATGACGCTGAAGCTATCTGCCGATTCACAGTTTCTGATTCGCCTCATGCATAAAGGATCATTCCACTGAATTTGGGGGAACCTAGACTACATTAGACCAGGGCCAGTTAAAAACTGCAATATTTAGATTCTTCAAATCTGGACAAATAGCCTACATGATACAGAATGTAGATTCATGATAACACAGTTACTGATTTGTGAAACCTTTATTCTATTTGTGAAAATGCCAATAGGAGTTGGCTTCTGATTCGCAGCCTCCTACTCATCATGTGCACACATTAGTCCAGGTCCTGGAAAACTGCAACATTTAGACTCTTCAAATCTGGAATTAAACATTCTGTACTGCATGCATGTGTTGTATCTTTAATAGTTTGATGAATATTGCTTCACATAAAATTAAGTGTTATTTTGTTATGATGTTTTGTTTTGTGGATGAACCTGATATTGTGGGGGGAAAGGGAAACTTGCATTTATACTTCTTCCTACTTCTTTACAGACAGGGACATGTAAACATGTAAATTGTGTAAATGTTGGAAATAAACCACCCTATAGCTGACATAATTAACTCTAATCTTTTATGAGGAATCTTTTTATTGCACTATGTGCAGCAGAGTGTAGCTGTATGAGTTTTAGTTATCCATTTCTCGCAGCATATAAAAACCTCATAAACCAGGCTTTATTTAAATTAGATATATTTTTAAGTATTAAATATTTTTCCAAGTAGATTTGGAACCGTTACATCCTTGGTTTGTTTTAGTTGCCAAAAATCAAGTGCATATGACAAATTGGAAGCTGCAAGTAAGACACCAAATCCTTTTTGCATTTTCACAAACAGAATATAGGTTTCACAAATAACAAACTGTGTTGTAATAAATCTAAATAGTTTGCATTATGTATCAGTCCAAAATAGAAAAGTCTAAGTATTGTAGTTTTTTGACAGGCTTGCTCCTACTGCCTCACTGAACAGTTGACTTCGTAAGTCCCGCCCACTGCAAACCCTCTCCGTGATTGGCCCACGTAAACCACACATTCCGGTGTGAAAATAATGTAAAACAGATTTTTTTTTGCGATTGTATTTGAGTGATTTCAATTTTTTATTCTGCAAACTATAAAACCAAAATCAAACCATTTAAATTTTTTTTTATTAATTTCACTGTAACAGTTCAAAGGAAAAATTCCTCATATTTGATTTTTAGTTTTTCAACTTTGAAACAAAAATAAAATAAACACTTGTTTTTTATTTTTTAAACACTCGCCCCAAATGGAAAATCCAATGACCAAAACCAGTAATAAATGGGAACTTTAAATATCCAACATACAACTTGGAAAAAAATTAAGGAAAACACCAACAACATGGATTTCCTGGTTAGGATGTAAAACAATAGACAAACAGAGTATTATTACCTAATGTCTTTTGAAAACGTAGGCTACTATTTGACTTCTGATGAGCATTTGCTGTAGATAGCAAAGTAAAAACTAATTTTGACTTTTCACCTACAAGGTAGAAGTGAAAAATAGAGAAGCAGAATAAGTAGAATAACGCAGAAACTAAGGAGAAGCTTGTGATGGATGTGATTCCAATCAGCAATCTTGATGTTTAGGGGCTTAATTTCATCCACCACGCCCACCTGCCTCTGAAAATGGCTTTTTTATTATTTTGTTTTTTGTTATAGGTAAGAGCTGCATCTGTTAACATGATGATGATCACAAACATGAACGTGTGAATGTATTAGTAGTATGACCAGAACTGTATCGCAGTAGAGAACTATCAAACAAGTATTTTTTTTATCTTATGTTTGTGAGACTTCTGTTCTGTGTATTTCTCAAAGCATCAAAGAAGGTATTGTACAATTTGTCATGAGATCATGTTGTTCGATCAAATGGCCAGCAGGGTGCTACACCTGCAACCTTGTACTCAATCAGTTTCCTTAGTATATTGATTTTGGGGTAGATGTTTCCTCCGACTGATGAGATGCCATCCAGTGGGAAAGCATAGTTTCATTAGTTCTCAATCAGATTTATTGCTCAGTCAAAATCTTTAGGGTGCCTTGCTTTCTACTATGCTGAAAAAATGGACAGAAAGTGTGTTTGAGTGTTTGAGCTGCAACTGGAGTGGAGGATATCTCTTGAAGGACCCTGTAGAACTTCTTTTTTAAAAAGAAAGAAAAGGATGTTTATGATGTTAAAGGTGATCTATAGAACTTTTTCATGAAAACAGATATTTTTTAAACAATAATACACCCACAGAATTTCTAAACGGGAGTAGAATAAAAGTGTTCATTTTGGAGAAAAATTTATATTTTGTCCAAAAATAATATTTTTCTATTTTTTTATGGGTCCTAAAAACGTGAACATTTTCCTTTGGTTGCCTTGCCCCCATCGACAGCAAGTGTCTCTCAGCCAACAGCATCAGGCAGTTGATGTCATAAGTGTAGCACACGGGATGCCAGATCGTTTGCTAGTCCGAAATTTACAACCGTCCGTTTTTTTGTGATCGAAACATGTTTTACACGGTGATTGTTGCAGTGTGTAATGGCGTCATATGGCACACAAGACAGAATCTGATACATTACCACGTAAAACGCATCGCTTGACATCATGGCAGACTATATAATCACGGCCGCCCCCACGCGGACATTCTGTAAACCTGGCAACCGGTGCAGCTGACGGTAGGAGCAAGAGCTTTTGAGTATGAAAACGCCGACTACTGACCGGGAGGAACAAAAGTTCTACAGATCACCTTTAAGCCTATAACTGGTTGAGCAGCTGGCTCATATACAGAGGCTCCAGCTCCATGATGCAGCAGGCACAGCTTTGAATCTGAGCCTGGAGTCCTTTGCTGCATGTCACCCCATTTTCTGTCCAGCAACTGTATCATAAAGGTATATTGCACCAAGATAATGATATCTTTCAGAAAAAGATACTTTCTTATTGAACTGTCGAAATGTTATTG
>JAPMNP010725622.1:15663-26166 GCA_029874935.1 Atherina boyeri
CGGAGAAAGCGGAATTTGTGGGAAAACAAAACATCATCGGAAAAAAAAATACAGTTAACATTATATTATTATTCATAGGTCCCTCATAATCTCCCATGATAAAAGACAATACGGTGATGAACAATTTATTAACTCAAGGCTTCAAAATAACAATAAAGCCATGGTAGCTATGTCTATCTTTAATGTCTACCCTGCAGTTGTTTTCTTAGCTTAGTAATGAGCAATATATTTTGTTGCCAGGGAAAATTGTAATATCCCTTTACACCTTAACAGAATGAGATATTTGGTAAATTGTGCATGAAATAAGAAAGGGTTCTGTATTGAAAGATGCTATGGATTTAGTGGATCTCAAAAATGATGAATAGGTTTTCTTGCTTGTTGATGTCAATATGGAAATCCAGTATGATTCACCGACTGAAGGCAGATCATGTTCAATTCCCTGTGTATTTATATGTACCAACACAACACTGTGTGTGTGTGTGTGTGTGTGTGTGTGTGTTTGTAATCACCTTTTAGTGATTAAAACAGAGGTGAAGCTTCCAAACAAGAGGAGCCGCATAAACTATTAAACACTGATTAAATATGTATCTTACAAACTGAAATCAAATCTGTAACCTACTTCTACACATATCAATTTTTATGAGCTACTTGCTCCATATTCTGGAGATCCGTATTCAAATCTATTGAGCTGATGAGTTTGAATTATTAATGATGGCATATTGAAAGGAAACTGACACACTGCAATCAAGTCATTTAGTAAGATTTATTCCTGATCTTATTGCACTACAAAAATGCAAAAGATAAGTATGTTGTAGATAGCCTGGCACCATATTCCCTCGAAGCAAACCAAACAAAACTGCTTGAACGTATGAAGTTTTCTGCATCTCAAAAATATAGGACCTATTCCTCAGGAGTACAAATAAATGCTTATGTTGACATATAAAATGAACTGATGACTTAAATGATTTATAATCATTTATATTCCATCTCTCTCTTTTTTATTATTTATTTATCCCCTTTAATTATTCCAGGTGGTGCTGTATTATACATCATTCATTCGTCTTTTGAGTTGCTTGGTGGATTGGATCATATCATGTTCCCACTGTAATAAGGAATCAAACAAGAGTGAATGCCAACAGGAGAATATTGCAGGGGATTTTGGCACATTTTGCCATCACATTTATCTGTATTGCTCATTCCACAGAAGCATAATCCTTACAAGTTGTACTTTTTTGTAAAGGTGACTAATTAGGTTTTCCTACAATGAACAATACAACACCAATTGGTATTATTTAGAGAGGGAAATGATCAACCCAACACGAATTTCCATTACTTTTTTCCCAAGTATAGCTATATACTATATATATTCAAGGTTACTTGAATCGTGAGCTTTGCTTTATAACACACCAACATACCACCCCAAAACTTGAGCTAATAGATATTAGAGACTGTAAGCTGAAGTATATAACAATAATGAGAACTACTACTACTACTATTACTACTACATTTAAATAGACGCTTTTATCAAAAGCAACTTACATTTGAGAGAACATCATCTCAACTACATTTATTTCATTAGAATTATCAACACCATCTCATCGTTATCAGCCAATTATTTTGTAAGTAAACAAAAAAATGCCACCAGAATCAAAATCAAGAATAAAATAATCACAGTTGTGGAGGCCCGCAATGCAAGTTTTTTTTTTTTCTTTTTTTTTTTTAAATCTATATTCTTATAATTAACTGCATCATAAATCATAGAACCTAGGGGCTAATGTTCAACTAAAAAGTGAAAATTAAAATGAAATATCCCAGATAAATAAAAACTGATACATTTTATACATTCCAGATGTCAAGTGAACAGATATCCTTTTAATTCTGCCTGACTTCAGACTGAAAAGGAAAAGGGAAAAGGTGATAACCTAATGAAACAGTTTAGTGTTAATGAAATCTGAGTCTGGCGTCTTGTCGACCACATGCTCCATCACATGACCGCCGTTGTGGCTTGTGTTACAGCCGTACCACAGGGCTGTTAAAGTTTGATGGCTACATTGTTTGACTGGCCAAAGTCTCAGCACAGCAGTATGATGTAGGCTAATATGTGGTGTCTCAGCCCACTGAGAGGCATTATTTATAGTAAGCAATTCTCCTTTCCACTAATGAGACCAGGTTTGGACTGCTGAGTGCTGAGGAAACGGGGTCGGTGACTGTCTTGAATACTGGAGGTGAAGTTAACTAGTACATAGTAATTATAGTGTGTGTTAACATTATAAAATGACATGTTAAATATCCTCACCAAGTCCATTTCTGACTCTAAATAAAGGAAAATTGCAAATTGGTCCAAATCTGTAAAAACACTGAAAGTAATTGTAACTCATGTGAGATAAAAGGAAAAATTTTGGGGGAAAAAAGGTAAACAATTTTCATTCTTGCTTCTTATCGTTAGTAGGCGTTCCTGTTTAAAAAGGGTAACCCCGTCTACTGAGATGAGATGGTAAACTCATAAAGAAAAAAAAGTGCTGAGCATAGTTTTCTTTAACTGCTCTGAGGTTTATTGTCTTTCTATTAGCTGCATCCATGGGTTCAATGTTCCAAAGCATCAAGGGATGATTAAAAGCTGCTTCCCCGACTTCTGCTTGTGTCCCTGTTACTACACCTCAGCAAAAAAAAAAAAAAATAGCTGAGTCACTTTTGCTGTCACAAATGAAAATTTAGAACATAGACATATAAGACAGCCACCCCCCTCGCTGAAGCTTTCCACCACCCCACGGTGGAATAACCTTCCAAACTCTGCCCGACCCGCGGGGTCTGTACCTACAGTACTTTTAAGAGCAAGCTAAAGACTCAGCTCTTTAAGGAGCATTTCTGCATTTAGTTTTATATCTCTGCTCATCTGAATTACTTAGAAGATTAGTCCAGCTCTTTGTATGACTCAGCACTGAGAAAGCTTTTCTTATGCCAAGATGATATCATGATGGTGAATCCAGTTTTGTTAAATAAAAGGGACCTTTGTGAGGTGGGAAGGGAACAAAATTAATTAAAACAAAAATTTAGCGCTGCGTGGCAGCACCTGTGTCCAACCGGACTCACAGCAGTCTGACCAGCACTTATCCATGCTATAATACCCTCCTATTTGATTTTTTGCTTGTGTTGTTCTCTCAGATGTAAGTCGCTTTGGAAAAAATAGTCTACTAAAGGAAACTAGTAGTATTAGTAAGTGAGGAGTGAAGGTAAGAGTTTTATATCTATATCTATTTCGTTTGAGTTTGTTTAAGATCTTTTTTTATGCTTTGAATAAATTCTGCTCCTATAAGCCAATCATGTGTTCACATTAAGATAATGTACTCTCTGACTTCCTCTGTCTCCAAAGCTTTCAATGTTAGATTATACATTTGCGGATATTTATTTATAGGAGACATATCTAGACTAAACTGCATAGCCGCCTGCTCATGTTAACATGACTGTGCAACCATGAAGGATTAGATACACAACACCTGTCCACAAAAACTGAGTTGGAAAAAAACTGTTTGGTAGACGGCTGCACTGCTCATTGATTTTTATCTTACTAATGACGTGTTATAGTTTGACCCAAAGGATTTAAAAGAGATGCATTATGCCCCGTTTCACCCCACAATTAACAAAAAATGCTAAGGTCTTAGTGAAAATGTGATGTGCTTCGGTTTTGGTGCTTTCCTTTTAAATCATGTATCCACAGCTCTGTTCATACCGGGTTTCAGGATGTGGAGAGAGAAATATTACAATCAACAACACTTCTAGCATTTTACTGTATCGCACAGCATACACTAAATAGCCTGAAAGATCATACTATAGCACACACAGAAAAGTGAAAATACTTGCCTGGGGATTTACACGCAATACTTGAATTTCCCTCGTCTGCAGTTCAACCGTTGGTATCGATTCTTCCTCAAAGAACAAGCTCTCAGTCAGTCATGTGTTGAAATGGTCTAGGTTGTTAAAACACTGCACCACAGATAAAAAGATGGAAGTTACGTTTGTTATGTACAGTGTACCTGCCGGCAGGTTTATGCACCTGTAAAAAAAAATCACACATCAGCTCCATAAAGTCTGTGCATCACTGTCCCTGTCTGTCTACTCCTCTGCTTTTTGTTTAAGGTTTAAGTGGCCAATGTTGAGAACCTTTGCATACATAGGCAACTTTTAACCAAAGTCTTTGAATGTGTAATTACAGGTCGATGCGTTCAATGATGTGTTGAAAATTGGAATTTCTCTCTGACATCTAGGGGAAAATGGGGAGAAAACATCCATTAGAATTTATATTTTCTAGATTGGACATAAAACAATCAAAGTACTTGTAGAGCATTTTAACTTTTTTTTCATATCATATGAGTGAACTTTATAAGAAGCTCCCAAGAAGTGTTTATTTTTTTTCTGTTTTTGAAATACAGTGAATGCAACATGACTTAAAGTTGAATTTAGGTAGAGATAAAGGTGCAGATGCTGCATATTTCTACTGTAATTTATGGGTGTGAGGTAAAAATCTCTTCAAACAGCTCACTCAATGAGATATTTTAAGAAATATGAAGCTCCAAATTCTGCCAAAGGTGTGGGTTTTCTTTACTTTGTGTTTTATGGACTTTCAAGTAAAGAAGAAAGTAGTTTCTTATGTCTAGTTAAAAGATAACTGAACAGTCCAGTCCAAATGATTCTAACTTTTCTATACACCTGAGAAGCTTGCAAATATAAGATGAAACCATAAAAAAGTAAAGCGTGTAATCCAAGGTGTTCTACTATCCTTTTGATAGTCTTTTTGATCATTTCGGAGTATAGATTTAGGTGAGGCATTGAATAGATATATTGATTTCAGAGTTTTCGTTTTATGTCCCGTTTGGTTTTCATGGCCATCACAGGCCGTCTTACTTGCTTGAAGAGGAAGGTCAAACGAGGGGTATTGACTGCAATCCTTAAGGTCAAAACTAGATGCCAACAATTCTACTTATTGCCCTGATAAGGAGTGACAGAATCTGTAATATTTACTTATCCTCATATATGTTCACTTTTTGTTGGTTTGTCAAAGCTGATCAATTCAATATGTTTATGTGAATAAACCCAAATATATGTCAACACATTTTCTGCCTTCAGATTAAATTAAGGAAATGAGCTACGAGAGACTTCCCCTAATAGATGTTTGAGAGGGTGAATATTTGAACACTTGTTTCCAACTTTAAATTAATCTAAATGCTGTTCCATATCTGTTGCATAAGCAAATTGAAAACTATTATAATTTGTCGTCGGCATAGATTTATATGATAGACAGAGACAGATTCCTTATGGCTGATTGGTTTGTGGATTGTTTTTATTAAAACCATATGGATCCGTCTGAGAGAATACAGATATATTTGATAGCATATGGTGGCACAAAGCAAATGCTGCTTTATCATTTGTCTGGAATCATCTTCTCCGATTAGTCAGTAACCCTGGAGCAATCCATGACCTGTAACCCAATATCATTTCACACTGTAAGTAAGGGGAGGGTAAAGGGATCAACAGTATATTTTTATTGCTTGATTACAGTGCAAACATGAAATGAGGTGATTAATAAACTGGGTTATCTACTTAAAGACTCATTTAATGCTTTGCAGCTTGCTGATATATTTTGTAGAAGGCCTTCTTTTGGGCTTGTAATGTGAGAGTAAATGATACCTTACCAAATGACAACAAGCCAACAAGATAATTTAAGTGGTAATGCTTGAAAAAACAGCTTGCAATTAAGTTTTCTGTGTTCCATAGATGTGAGCTTATCTCTACATGGATTTGAGCCCCAGAGGCACAGCCCCCACCATCCCAGAGTCCTGCTGCAGCACTCAGCCTCTGGCTACCAGGCAGCGGACAGACCTCTCGCTTTCCCATACTGTGGGAGGGAAGACATCATGGAGGATTCCTTGGCCGAAACTTTGGACTCCAGCATTCAAGATAATGTGCCTCCACTGGGTGAGATGCACTACCAAGGGGACCTGGAATTCTGTTAAAACTTTCCCTTAATTTTCTCAAACTCAAGGCTCCACATCAAGATAATCCAGAATTGGGAAAAACACAAAGCAATTTATAGTATGCAAAACAAGGCACTGCAAATGTGACCAGAAGTATCACAGAAAGTTAAGCTGTTACAGCATTGCCATGGTTAAAATGCAAACCTCCAGATGCTATAGCACAAGACTGTTCTTGTTCAAAGATATAACATATCATCAGCTTTTGATAACAGTGTGTTTTTACAGGCTTAGCTGGCCGCTGTACAGGAAATCAACATTACAGATTTTGTGTTTAATAGTGTAATAGATGCAGTTACACAGATACAGTGTTAATTTGTGTATTTATTTGGTTATAAATTTAATCGACTTACTTTCTCTTTGAAGCACTGTGTGAAAAGTGTCTGTGAAATGTGCTATACAAATAAACTTTTCTTCCATACTACTTAGTAGTTTACACAGCAGAGAATAAGGAAGAAACTTCTATTTTTAGGCTTAATGGCTCCTTATGTAATTATAATTATTATATTATTGAATATTTGATTTGTATTCCTAATTAGCAGTAAATTATTGTCAGATTAGTAATGGTTCAAACATTATAAAATATTATGTAACATAAAAAGTGTTGTTAACAGTTTCAGTGCTCAGAATTAATGGGCCTCTTAGCTAATTGTTTTGGTTACATGACAGTGCAGCTAACCATTTTTGGTCCCTGTGTTGCCATCCTCAAGCGATATGTCCCGTTCTCATAATCACAATATTGTTTGAATGCCTTGACCCAAATTGTAGCCTACCCAAAGGTCACAAAGAGGCAGGCAATCAAAAATGCCTGGTTAACATAAAAATGCTAAGCTAGCATCATGAATGTAAGAGTGAGAGTAGCTAAGTTACTTTAACAAGAACTGTTAGCTAGCTAGGAATGCTATTTGTAAAATGCAGCTTTTTAAAAATGTTTTGTTTAACCAGCTGTTTCATTCAGGAAGAGGTGTTGCTTTTTCAGCGCTGTGTTTCATATTCCAAACACTACCCCATTCTTGCTGCTACTATAAAAGACCAACAGACTCCAACCAGTAGTCAATTGATTTAACATGATTTTCTACCCTGAAGTACCAATGTTCTGCCAGTGAAGATGGCAAAATCCTTATCCTACATATCAAATATTTAGCCATGACTCAATAATGTCATTTGTGGCTGAATTTTAGATTAATTTCCACTAGAATAACATTACGACCCTAACTGTTGCATAATGTTCTGCAAAAACAATTTGCCATTTTGTCAATACCATAACTTTGAAGGACCTGACGGAGAGATGGATGGCTGCAGATCAGCTGATTAGTGAAAGTAACACAACAGTGAGGCATTCATTTATGACTAACCTAACATGAGAGTATTGGACTTTTGTTGCAATTTCAAACAAAATTATCCCATCTATTTTGTTATCCATCTTCTCTGTAGTGGTGAAGGATGTCAATGTGCTGCTGGAAAAGGAAAGGTCAGAGGGCATCAGCAGCTCATCCAAAGATGAATCCACTCTGCAGAATCCTGGAACCCACAGCAGCATCCTTGATGACAACACAAAGTCTAATTTGAATATCCCACAGGTCAGTGGTCCGACGACAGAAATGGGAGTAAAACATGATAGGTCAGAAAACAATCCAGCAAACAATGAAAGGGCACCAGGATCTCTGCTAAAGGCCCATTCAGAAAATTTGCCCCAATGCAAAACTTTAGTTATAGGGACATTATATTGAGACATTCAAAATGGGACATTAAGTCAGAGCCTCAACCAAAATCTTGGGGGATTAAAACACAAATTAAGGTTGAACTGTTTTCCCACACATGACCTCAACATGTATTTGACCAAGTTTTGCACATTTCAAAGAAGCTCTGACATGTACCTTTATCTTTTCACTAGCTAATGTGGAAAAAGTATTTGTATTTCAACACACAGCTAAAGATCCTTGCTGCATTAAACTCACTGATGTCCTGATGTTTCCCTACATGGCTGGTGAAAGAAGAGGGGAGGGGATCTGAGATTGTTATGGTAACCAGTAGTAGACATCATCTCTTATTGATGTTTCTTGTTTCCCAGAACAAACATATTCATCAACACATGATCAACATTGACTGAAAATAAATGTTAAACTCATGAGATGAGCTTCAATTACCAGCTGATATTCTTTTCTGACTGTCTCTATAACTGTCTGTCTTCAGGGGAAAAGTAAGTCGAGTGGCCTTTGCTTCAGTGATGGAAAGAGTCGAATAGACTACATCCTTGTTTACAGGAAGTCCTGTTCACAGTCAGAGAAGAGGGAGGTATTTGAGCGCAACATCCGTGCAGAGGGCTTACACATGGAAAAGGAGGTAACACTTTTAGACTATGTGGCAAAGGTTAAGCCAAGTGGTTTTTTACAATTTTAAAATAAGGCTTTGCTCATGCTGTGTTCACACTGTGGTGTGTAACATTGTTGGGGTGATAAAGTAAGATTTATCAAAGTTTTTTCATGAGAACAGGTCCATGATTTGACTGGAAACAGGATTAGCATATGCGCTAAGGCTGAAATTACTTATTTGAAGCTAAAAGACGCTAAAAAGCACACAACTGCTCAACAGAGCTGTCAGGTCGTCAATGTAGAAAATGTAATTGAAGATGCTTGTAAGTAAAAGGTGCAGCATTCCCTTAGCTAGGAGAGATTAAATGTCTTGCAATACTTGCATGATCTTCAGGGACAAAGTTCCATCTGTGAGGTTCAAGATAAAGGGTATGGTTTTTACTAATTTGGCAAGATATAGTTTGTAAAAAGAAAAACGAAACAAGAAAAGAGTAATGGGGGATTAGATAAGCTGTAACGACTCGGATAAACCTGCAGCCGCATTCATCGTTCTTCTTTTGAGTGAAAAAGCTCATTGGTTTAGTTTTATGATGCTCATCTTTAATTCCGTCTTATATTACATGTAAGCTCACAGACCAGACTGGCCACTTTTTGAAATGCTGAGAGCTTTTCCTCCAGCTCTGACTTCTGAATGTTCACTGATAAGCTATCCTCTCCTTGAGCCAAAACAAATGAGCTGATAGCAATTTTCTCCAGTGCTGCTTCCTGTTTAGCGCAAGTGTCACTTGAAAGAATGGAGAGTGTTGATGTTCTCTGATCTGTGGTATGTCAGTATTATTTTCAATGCTGTAACGCCAAGGTCATCATCACTTAGAGCATGCAGGGGAGGATAACAGATGATGTCTCCAACCTTCAGCCCACTTGTGCATTTCTTGTATGGAGCCATTTAGATATTTTTAGGTCTCCTTGCAGTTTGCTCCTGATTCATATAGCTTTAAGCAGACTCCCACACTCTGAGGCACTACAAACAGGCAAGGAGAAGAGTGCATCCCATCTGATGCATTGATTTTAAACAGCCTGCATAAAATTATATTTTATACGTCCTTGTTATTTTCTTCAATTTGGTCTGTTTGTGTATTTGGTTTCCATATAGGCCTCTTTAACAAACAGCGATGTGATCTTCCTGAAGCTTCATGCACCATGGGATGTTCTCGGTCGCTATGCAGAGCTCATGAACATTCGCATGCCTTTTAGGTGAGACAAAATATTCAAATATAAAAAGAATAAAACAAGTAAAAAGTGAGGTTCCATTGAAACTCTTTGTCGCAATAACAGATTAGGTTTATATGCATTAAACATTTCTAAAGCAGATCTCTGATTAGCTTAAATCCTGCATGGTTAATATTCATAGATGCTAGCTTACAGTCTTCCTCTTTGCTGATTTTTATCAGTATGAGATGTTTACAAATCACTGCCGCCAGTCGCTGAATAGCAGAATATCTTCACAACAAAGGGGAAAAATGTGTGCAATGCATTTATCCTGTTTGTCATTCTCAACTGCACATAGGAGGAAGATGTTTTACATGCACAAACGGCACAAGTTTTTGAGCAGGTGAGTGTTTAGTCTAGGAAACAGTGTGTCAGTTGATGAAGCAACATTCTGCAGCTTTGATTGAAACTTCTTTTTGCAGGATGGAGAAGCGCATCAACAAATTTCGTGGGTGGCTTCCACGCAAACCTATGAAATTTGACAATGAAACTCTACCCGACTTGGAGGAGAACGAAAGCTTTACAGCCCCCTTCAGTCGATCCAGGATCCATCAGTGAGTTTTCCTAAACAGTACATACAGTATACGGTCAGGAAAAGAAAGAACAGCCTTTATCATCTGTTTTTACCAGGTCTTAAAACCAGGTAGATACAACAAGGTGACCAGGTTCTTGTTGCGGTATAAAGAGTTTGGTTTTCAGCAAATACTGAATGGCGTCGTGCTCTACGTTATGACGAAATGTCTACATATTGGTCTCATCTGTCCTTATGACATTTTTTCAGAGGTTTCTTGGTTTGCTCCTTCCTGAATCAACATGGATAGGATTTAAAGGGATAGTTCACCTATTTAAGACATGAAGTTGTATGCAATCCTTACCAGCAGTATAGTGCATACACA
>JAPMNP010725624.1:0-14422 GCA_029874935.1 Atherina boyeri
TATATATATATATATATATATATAATTATTTATTTATTTTTTTTAATTTATTTATTATTTTTTAAAAGCCTTCACATAAAAGGGAATCCCATCATATCAACTATTGTTTTATTGTCTCTTGTAATTAGTTTTGTAATGAAACTATTACTTCAGGAAGGGCAAGAGATATTTACCACTGACAAACTCATTTTCTTCTTTTTGTTACTAAACATTTCTTCCTGTTTATTTATTCAGTTTGGCCAATTTCTGTTCAGGACTGTAAAGTTTGTGACAAGCTGAGACCACTGATATCTGAACACACTGATTAAGATATAGATTGGAGGGAAATTTGGCAAATTGGGGAGCAGCTGTGTGTGCAATCCAGCAACACCGCATTGATTGGTGATTCAGTTCATCAACAAATTCTTAAAACTGGACCAATAGATGTTTGATGCATATTTCAACCTTTTTAATGCTGTGCGTATATCACTTCATACGGTTTCTGAGTCCAACGGCAACACTTTTATGGTAAAATCTTTTCTCAAAACCTTGTAGCATACAGTATGAAACATGTCTTTTGTCACCGTGGTGGATATATTTAGTAATAAACAGTATATTTAAGCAATTTCTTTCTTTTTGTTTACATTTTCTTAAAGGGCCAAAAAAAAAATGGAATGTTCTGCCCATTGTATTATGGGCTTGGCTTTAAAGGCATAATCTGTAAGATTCATGGCATTTCGAGGTGATTCTTCCCAACACCAGGTGGCAGTAATGAGCATTGGTTACTTGTGTGGCATGCTTTTTAATTATTTATTTTTTTTAACATTTTCACCAGAAGCTGACTCTGGTGCTGATATTGGTCGCTTTAAAGTGGCTTCCTCCATGCTTTCTATCAAATAAACTAATAAAGGTTCATTAGCCAAGCTTAGATAAATTGGCTGATACTCACTCTACTTGTGGAAAGAAGGTACTACAACATTTTTAGGATCAATAACTTTGTCATGTAACCCTTTAAAACTCGACCCAAGAAATAATGGGGAGAAAATTCAGATTTTTTTAAATGTAAAGTCTTTATTTGGTCCTTTAACAAAATATGTAAAACATTTAGCAAAAATAATTCTTGAATATTCACCATTTATTAGTGTGTAATAATGTCAAAATTATTGATTTGTAGGCCTCTGCCCCCTGGTATCAGGTATATCAGATTTTTCTACCATAAAGTGATGTAAAAGGTCGTATCAAATATGTTACGTTTGGTTTTATAGTGTTGATAAAATATTGCATATGGAATTATGACAAACAACATGTTTTAACCCTCTAATTATAGTTCTAAAGATCTTCTACATAGATTTATTTTGAAAATCTTACAGATTATGCTTTTAAAGGGTTTAGAAGGCGTAAAATGTTTAAAAGGAAACCTACAAGCAAAACAAACAAAAAAAAGCATTACATCCCAGCTTTTAAGCACAAGCACATGCGCCTGTAATGAAAGTCACAGTAGTAGTATCATCTTAAAAAAAGTGTTCTTTAATGCTGCCAGTGTAATTGCTTTCTGCCTTTGGATCGAAATAAAATGTTTTAGGTAATAAGGCTTGCTTCTGTGTTCTAGTCTTAGAGTAGTGGGGTGCATTTTTTGAATAGTTTCATGAAATGAGTCAAACTATGACAATCTTTATCTAGTGTGAATATCTCTCTCTTATTCAATTCTATTCCACCATCTGTTCCTCAGAACTATCTTTAGCTTTCATCCTGTCCTTAATGGATCTATCTCATTAGTTTTCATCCATCCACAGGACAGCTATCTGTGTCTCCACCTTATTATTAAGCCCCCAGCTTACACACCTATGCAAACTATAGCACTCGGTGAGACTGATGCTCAGAAAATAAAGAACCAGTCCCTCGGGTCTGAGTCCACGCAAGTCCCAATATGAGATAGCGAATCTTAGACTTAACCCTGTCCTTTCTTATATACCAATCAAGTAGATAAATAAAGGTTTAATTAAGAAATGCTTCTCTGTGGGGTTATGGGACACATGGGGTTGGTAGCTGAATGGGGGAGGGAAATAAAAGAGGTGCTTGGATATAAGAGGCAATACTTCAACTTCTCCAGTGGAATAAAGCACAACATAGGGATATTTATTAAATATCTGAGAGCCCACAGGCTGTTTGAACATCAGGGACAATATAGGCCATTCATAATGTGGGGGAAAAAATCCATTAAAAAGCAAAAAACCATTCCAGCTTGGTCATTGCAAAAATATAAATTAATCAATTCAATTATTTAGCATTTTATCACCTCTTCTAAAGAGCAGAATGCATCTTATGGGTGAGGCATCAAGATTAATTGCTGTGGAAATTAATTTGTAGAGTAATTCTCATAAAAAAAAACAAAATTACCTTTTGCTTTATCAGGATGAGTCAGAGCAGCAGTGTTGGCTGTGTGGCTGTCCTTTCGATGCCACTTTATTCTGTGGGGAGGACCACTTTCAGACAGAATACAATCGTTTTATGAGCTCACTATTAATTTGGATGCTTTCAATAGCCAGGATAGAAAATAATTAATCTTAGCTGGTCATTCACATACATTTAATGGAAATGGCAAAACAGCAAACAAACTTGGCTTGGGGGAAGGGAAGAGGAGAACGGTAGATTAAAACACTAACAGGAGAAAAATAGACTTGCATAAAAGGCATGAACAGTTCCACATCCAGCTTGCATTTCAAACTACAGCTGGGATTTTCTTTTGTTAAACATTTTTCCATAAATATAGTGATTTAAGAGAACTGGTGCTATTCTAAAGGTAAAGGATAGTCACCTAATATTCTCTGTAGTTATGCTCCTCTTTTTGGATTTTATTACATACCTGCAATTTCCTGCTAAGATTATTACTCTAATTGCTACATAATTGATGTACATAATTGAAAGAAGTTCTTTTCATGATTAATTTGATAATTCTATCCAACTCATACAACACAAACATTAATTAAAATGTAAGATATTTGGAAGATAATGAAAGTGTAAGTTCTTGAACACTCGTATAGGGTAAATATCACAGTTGTTTTTTGATCTGCTTTTCATATCCTTGAAGATTAGCATGGCAACCATCTCATAAAAACCTAATGGAGACTCCACCAACCTCTCTGCCATTATAATATGCTTTCCATAAGTGGAGGCTTTCTGCTCTATTGTGCTCAGTGATTACAGTTCCTGTGCTGTGCAGTAGCAAAGATACAGCTCTTTTATACTGATTTAACTATTGACTGCAGCTCTAAATGGCAAAAGAAAAAAAAAGGTTTTTAAACAATATGTATTTTGTCTTTTCCTGGTCTAGATGAGGATGTGCATGTCAAAAATATGATGCCATACATCTATCTATGCATCACAGGTGAGAATAAATCACTTTTGCTTCATCACACAACCACTTCCAGTTGGGTAGCTTTAGGAAAATACACTCACTAAACCCAGAAGTGACGATGTAAGACTAGTGTAAAGGTGTGGCCATGCTTGAGAAGTCACTCACACCTTATACACCACCCATCTGTCTCATTCTCTCACCCTCTATAACTCCAACATGGATTCAAACACATGCACATACGCATGCACGCCACCATGAATTTAGTTGCTTAAATGCGTATTGTGTGTGGTTAGATCCCACTGCAGTGTGTCACACAGTTTATGGGCCTGCTAGCTTTTAAGTGGCCTTTTAAGATGTTCTGCTGAGCCATTAGTAGCACTTCATCATAAAACTGCATCATTTAGGGAGCTGACTTGCTGAGTTGTGCCAGTGCCCTTAAAGACTGAAGTTGCCCAGTGGGACTTAAAGTACTAGTCTGTCCTCTGTGAAGTGAGTTTGTGCTAGAACATGGCTGCTTGTATGTGGATTTATGTACAAGAATCTGTGTGGCATACTGTACATGTTTGCGAAGGAGAAAAGACAAAATAAAGAAGATTGTAGGTTGAATTTTATTTATTTATTTAGTAGAAAAGAAATTGAACAAATGGAAGACTGGGCCTTTGCCTGAGGTAACTATGGACCTCCATATGTAGCAAATCTATCTCCTGGCCCTTAGTCCTCACATCATCTCCAACATGGACCCCTGGGATCCAACTGACCCACCTCCATCCTCCATTCTCCGTCCCTCCATCTCTGTCCGCAGCCACGCTACACATAGCACTCACCCGCCCGAGGCCACGGCTGACTTTCTCTGCAGTTTGCCATGATGTAGCATGAAGTGTAGACAAACCCTCTCCTTCGTCCCCTCAGAGGGAGGAGGCTTCTAAGGTTGACCGATTTAACAGCTGCTGGGTAATATACCGAAAGTCATTTGTTAAAATGTAATTGATCGCTCCATTTCCACCTCTACACTCAATGGGTGCTCGATCCTCTGCGTGTGCGTGGCTGAATAACAAATGACATCTGTCCAATGGAGACAGAAAAAAGGGCAGAAAGATGTCAAATGAGATGAGACACTGGATATTCTAATCCCGTGTTCCTTCATAACATCTAGTATGAGCTTAATTTGACAAATACTGTAAAATAGTCAAAGTGGAACAGATTGAAAGAAAATAACATTTCTAAAATAGTAGTGTTGAAGGAGCATTTCCAATAGGTATTCAAGAGGTGCCCTTGCTAGCCCATGCTTGAAGAAACTTGCCTCCCTCTTCCATTTACACCTTCTTGTCAAGACCGGGCCTTTTCGTCTAAAAACAGTACCTTGAGATGCAGCAACCAGTTGGGTTCACACTCACAATAAAACACATATACATCAATAGCTACATCTGCTCCCAGCCCTTTGGATCCTTGGGGAGCCAGCGGGACGCAGCACAGGCTGACCTAAGCCTAGCTGACCATGTGACAATGAGATCGGGGCCTAGCCTGTGGTCCACGCACCTCTGAGTCACTCTAAACGCAATCATTTCACATCAAGCAATCAGCCACCGCCCCCAAACACAATTCTCACCCGCTGGGCAGTGAGATGGTGTACTCTACACACCCTCGCAACCCTGTTCACCTTAGTCTCTCACCTTTTCCCAGTGCGTTACTGTGGTCTCAGAAAACATACACCACTGTACACGTAAGTATAATCATCGGTGATGGTTTGCACATCCTGAGTGCCTGCCAACCATACTCAGTCAGAAGGAGGCTCTTGCTCCCTGTACATTAGTGGCAGAGAGCAAGCAGCTAATTATAAAACCACTCTGGGTGCCTGGTTGTTCCTAGGCATTGCTGCCGTGCTGCTTCATGCAGAGTGGGGAAAATGAGCCTGTCAGCCCAGTCCCAGGTTGCTGTGATGAGTGCAAATGAGGTAAGGCCCTGGAATCCTCCTGGGGAGCTCCGTGAGAGAAGGTGGTGCTGGAGGGTGTGTAAACACACAGACACACATGTGCACATACACAGCACATGGACTGATAGGTCTGATTTGTGAGCTGTCAGGCAAAGTGGGTCAATATGTGACAAACAAGAGGGACTTTCAGATCCTCATGCCTGCCAAAACGGTGTGATCGACCAGCAGGGCTGCAGCACACTGGGGCTGAGTTCAAACACCCAGATACACGCAGAACATCAGGTAGTTTCGGGCTGTAGTGGGATGTTGTCCTCTCTTTATATAGGATGTATGAAATTAACCTCCCTGCTGAATGCTGCCGTTGTCCTACTCCTGATAAAAGCAAAAAAAAAAGAATATCTGAGAGAGCTGATTAAAATGAAATGCACTTTGTTTCAGTTCCTGTAGGACAGGGTTGTGTAATGATGACCAGGTGCAACTTGTCATTAGGGAAATACGCAGGAAGGTTCAGCCCCGTCCTGGGGAGGCAAATGTGTGGTAAGAGAAAGCAAAACACTGATGCTGAGGAGTGTCCTGGTCCCCCAGCCCTTCCCATCATTAATTCCCATCAGTGTCTGAGCTAATTTCATACTGATTGCCTGAATGCATGCGATGATCACAGCCTTGACTATGCAGAGTCCAGCCGCCTTTGATTTCACACTGCTTTCATTTATCATCTCTGTACTTCCCTTTCCCCTGTTTCTCCTCGTCTTCACCCCCCATCCCACCGGCAAGGTACTATCAGCGGCCAAACAGAATATTTTATCTAATTTTAGTGATTGACATTCAAGGCAATAACTTCCTGTCATTTGCATATTATGCTGTTTATGCTCTATACCTGCCACTAATAGTGGTGATTCCCATAATGCTGCTCCTGAATTAGTATGCTCCAGCCTGGGAGTCAGGGCTGCTAATCAGAGGCTGTGGTGAGAGGAGAAGGATGGCTTCAAATTACATCCTTCACAGTCAACAGGAGGTACACATGAAAGTGCGATGTCCTGCCGTTTTTCTCCGAGCTGAGGAAGTTTGCAGATCGACAGTGACAGCACCCCGCTTACCTCTGAGACACCCACAAGAGCATCTCCAATTAAAAGCTTCCTATGATTTGCCCTATTAATAATAAATGCATCTAAGCTCGGCAGAGCTGTGATTGGTACGTGTCTGCGAGGCTTTTTAGCACATGTTCGCGTTTATGTTCGCAGCCTTGCTTGATGCTATGGTTTCAAGTGTGCTTTTTGTGTCCATGTGCTTTGCCCTTTCATGTACATCCTCTGCGGTGTTTATTTTCATGTGGTCTTCACCTCCTCTCTGTGGCGGTAGTTACCTCATAATCACGACCGAAAAACCATAGAACGCCTTTGTGGAAACTGAAGATGGCACATTGAATTTCAACAGGAAATCTGAAGAGGTGCCTCTTTCTTTACTGCCGAGGTGGATGCTCGGAAGCCAGAGACAGTTTTCCAGGAAAAAATGTGTTGCTGCAAACACTGGCTGTCCCTTTGACTTCTGCACAAACATTGATTGTGTTCCACCTGGACTGCTTTAGCTCTTTATTAAAAGGCACGACTGTTCTATTGTTATCATGACTATAATTCACACACATCATACCCACATCAGTCTTAAATACAGGGCTAGAGTGCATTGAACTTAACTGATAGACACATCCCAGTATTCCTCATCAATAAGGGGATAGATATTGACATCTGAGTGTAGCCACATCCTTATTTTCATGTTAACTGGCAACAATGAAATAAGCCAATGCAATGGATAAACACTTCCTCATAAATAAGACTAAAATATGGCAAGCACATGACTTAAAATGACATGTGTACCTGGTTGAACTCTCTCAGACAAAGACGGTCCATCACTGGTGTATTGTAGCTGCTTAGGGCTGATGGTAATGCATCCTGATTGCTGGTTTATTTACATGTCCTATCATGACAGCCCAGCCTTTTGTATTAGAATGTCTTTAAATGCCTTTCAGTCACTGTTGCAGCAGCATTCAGTCCACTTCCTCACTCTCAGATTAAACTGATTCTGCTAATGCCTCCTGGACCTAATCAATATGCATGACTCAAGGTGTCAGTTATCAACACTTGAGTGGTTTTTCAGGAAACATTACCCTTCTCTGTTTCTTGATTCGTACCTGAAAAATGTTTTCTTTCGACCCCACCAAATGGGCTTGCCACTGGTTTCACGTGGTTGTCTTGCTAAAGAATATCTTTGTCCCAGAGCACAGAGGTAAGATACACTTCATGAACGTAGCTTACTACTGCACATTAACATGGCTGCAACAAACAGACATGATGAATAGAGAGGGTATGACCTTGGTGAAATTTTGAGCCTTTTTTTCTATCTCTGTTTCATGTCGCCTTTCTCTCTGCAAGTAGAAATAGGTCCTTTCTGTTGCCAGTATGAGCTTGCCATACATCAGAACTTTGATTTTTTTCTGCTCAAGTCAAACACATACTTCCCCACCTGCGCTCAGGATACCTGTTTTCCTCTCCAAATGATAACATTGATCCACATTGTAGATTTATCGGCATGATAGTAGTAAATTGGTGAGCACATCTTAATGCATTTGACATTAATGCAAAATAACTACATAAGTGGTTTCAAGTTAATTTCTTTATAGATTCATGAATGGTGTATGCAGTTAGCAGAGACCAGGATTCCTGTCCATCATGTTCACCTGTGAAGACAGGGTTGGCATAAAACCGTTTAACATATTGCAGCTACAGTGTACTGTATTCCACAGATATGATTAAATCCTAAGTGGAAGTACAGGAAAGCTTGTGGTTTTCGGAGGACAGATTTTGGTCCCAGACTGGAGAAATGGGATTGCCACTGGTTGCAGGATCTCATCTTGATATCTCTCTGCTCTAAGATTGCCTCCAATTACAACATGGCTTGTTTTTCCAGTGAGGGGATATGCTACACCATCACACTGCTTACACCAGTGGTTGGCAACTGGTGGACCGCGGGCCCGCCGCCAATAATTACTTGCCTGCTAGATTGTTGACATTTTTTTTCAAAATTTGAATGTTTTCGTTTGGACAACATATATTATATAGATATTATTGCACATAGACGTAGTGCTGTTCACAGTGCTGCGTTCTGCACGGAGAGAACAGCGTTACTGCTTTAAGGTAGAGAGAAAGTCCAAAGAGACAAGAGAGATCGGCTGGTCTGACGGCAGGCTCAGAGTAGCTCACATTAGCTACCGAAGGGAACACGGGGGAGAACATGCAAACTCCAAACAGAAACAACAAGCTTTTTGCAACAAGCTTTAGCAATAAATGGCCCACTGTTTCATCTGTTGTACAGTTTAGCACACTACCCCCACACAATGTTAGAAATAAAACTAAATAAAAGATCATTGTCTTTGGAGCACACACATTATACAAATAACATCACACTCACATATAATGCGTTATACATATGTACAATAATAATAATAATGCATCAGTCATACCGAACATCAGCATGGGGAGAAAAATGGATTTAAGTGACTGAACATGACATTGATGTTGGTGCCAGCCAAGCTGGTTTGAGTATTTTAGAAACTGTGGCTCTACTAGGATTTTCATGCACAACCATCTCTGGAATGGCCTAAAACATATCCAGAGAGCAGCAGTTATTTTGACGAAAATGCCTTAGTGATGTCAGAAGTCAAAGGAGAGTGGGCAAATTGTTTCAATGTGATAGAAATGCAAAAGTAACTCAAATAACCATTCTCTACAATCAAGGTATGCAGAATGCCTTCTCTGAATGCACAACACTTTCGACCTTGAAACAGATGGGTTACAGTAGTAAGGCCACTCCTGCTATCTAAAGACAGGAAACTGAGGCTAATTCACACAGACTAACCAACATTGGACAATTGAAGATTGGAAAAATGTTACCCGGTCTGATGAGTCTCAATCTCAGCTGCAAAATTCAGATGGTAGAATTCCTTTTCTAATCTGTTGTTCTGAATACACTTGTTAAACTACATGGGAGAATGTTTTGTTGTTGTTAGGCTGTACTCCACTGTGATAAAGACCATGGAAGCAGACGACAGATTTTCAAACTTGCAGAAAAATTTTAATTAAATTCTGCTTTATTTATATAGCGTCAGTTCACAACAAAGTCATCTCATGGCACTTCACAAACATAAGCAACTCAAGCTTATTCAGTGTGGTCCAATTTATGAATTAAAGTGTTCATACAAGCTAATTCATAAAATAATTGCCAACAGATGAGAAAAACCAACAGCTTGCACTTAATTCAATCTTTGCCAGGAAAGAAGGATCAACAGGCACCACAACTTTTAGCAGGGAGACCTACTGAGAGAAAAGAAGAGAAATACAAGTCAATAATACCAATACTGACATATATTAAAGGCAGGGTACAGATTTCTGGAAAAACGGTTTGAGCAAGCAAAATTTTGAAAATATACAATCCAGAAGTCCAAACCCCTTTCTTCAGACTTCTCCCCGAAACCACGTGTAATGGAGGCAGCGTGGCTGCCAGAAGTACGTTGTGTAAATCTCACTCCCCGAAGCTTCAAAAGGACGCAAGTAGCTGATCGGCCATTAGCTGGCTTTTGGCCGAGTGGTTAGAGCGTCCTCCTCTCATGCCATAGTTCGAGACTTACGCTAGGTGCTGTCTCATGGATACGAGACCGCTGCTAGGCGCAATCTCAGGGGGTGCTCAGGCAGAACCCGTTACACACGCCTCCAGAGTACAGGAACGCCCAATGCTTGGACGCATCTGGGGGAGGGACCAATGCCAACTGTTTTTGATTGATATATCACCATTCAATCATTTAGACAGGACTCAAAGACAGGTCAAATGATTGGATGGTGTTTTTCCAGTCCTGTACTATCACCAGGTGACTAATTTTTTTTATTTTTGTGATAGAGCATCTAATAAATTGGTTACAATCAGGTGTCGAAGAGAAAATAAATCAATATGGCAAAAAGTGCTCTAGAAAAACATCATGGACCCTGGATTTGATACACATTGAAAATAAAGATTGGATGAAAATGGAAGGAATTGCTCAGTGTATCATGGGATGTCCCTCAGCAGTCTAAACCAATGGCAGCATGAGCAAGGGATGACAGTTTCTTCTTCACCTAGTAAAGCCTCTGCTAAGCATGAGGAGGTGGACTGTCCCTGGGTTGATTCACTGCCTCCAAAAGTACTTCAACAACCTTTAACTCCTGGGGAAGCTTCCTATAAGTTATGAGGACATTAATGTAAAAAGTCTATGTTCAGTTCAATCCCACATGTTACTATCTCTGCAGCAAACAACACATCTCTATCTATAATCCATTAATGCAAATCCATATGAAGCAAACACCCCACTGCTAGCAAACACTACTGTATGTTATTTGGAATTTGTTGAACATCTGCCAAAGTTGTTTTTGATGGGAATCAAAACTTTTTGGAAAAAAGGGACCCAGTGCATTAAAAATAGCTGTAATCAAAATCAAAGGTCAGTATTCCACAAACACAAAAACCTTTATTTAACCTTCAGTATATTTAAACAGGTAGTCCCATTGAGA
Source organism: Atherina boyeri (assembly GCA_029874935.1). Classification (NCBI taxonomy): domain Eukaryota; kingdom Metazoa; phylum Chordata; class Actinopteri; order Atheriniformes; family Atherinidae; genus Atherina; species Atherina boyeri. The sequence goes on from JAPMNP010725624.1 coordinate 10,856, forward strand.
CACATTCACCTTTACAAGAGAGAACTGTTAATCTAGCATACATATCTTTGGATGGTGGGGGGAAGGACCCATTCATTCATGGGGGGAACATGTAACACACAGAAAGACCATTGTTCAAACACATCGACTTTAGTATTAATGGTACACTGACTAAGCTACCAGTTAAAAGAATAAAATGTACAGTAGGTGGCTAATTTGTTAGGCTACATTCAACCAATTGGATCAAAATGTCAAAGATATTCGGGGACTTTCCTAACTTGAGGAAACTTACCTTTATCTTGCTAATTGTTTTCCTCTTCCTCATGTTTCCTCTTTTTTTTCTCTGCCCCTGAAGGACATGTCCCTTTTTTGTGACATTGTTTTGTTCTTCAACCTGCACTTAGGATGCACATTGCATACTACATCCCTGATTGCACACATTACCAGTGGAGCTATCTGAGCTTAGAGTAGAAATGCAGTGCAAATCACTGTTGACATTGTATTGTTTTTGCAAAGAGTGTACTGTTTAGTTGAATTAAAATTCATTTTAAAAAGTTAACTGGAACATTTTGGGCCCCTTGGTGCCAATGAAGCATTGTTCCAATTTTTAACTGCAATTTCCCAGCACGATAATTGACCATGTCATAAAAGTTAAATCATCCCCAACTGGTTTCTTGGACATGGCAGCGAGTTCACTGTACTTAAATGTCCAATAGAGCATCTTTGGGATGTGGTTGAGCAATGGATTTGCATCATGGATGTGCAGCCAAAAAATCTTCAGCATCTTGTCATGGTCTGTCGGTTTTGGTTTAGGTTTTCTATTGTAGTCTGTTTATAAATTCTGTTGACTCTGAGTCCTTTGTATTATTTCCTGTTTTATTTTGTAGGTTTATCTCTTTCCGTATTCTGTTCTGTTCACCTCCTACTGCGACACACCTGGTCTTTATTCATTGATTGCCACACCTGCTCCTCATTTAGTTAACTGTCCTCAGTGCATATATACAGTATTCATTTGTTTCATTGCCAGATCCTTGTTGTTGTTTTCCCCAATGTCCTTGTGTACCTTGTTTGTATTAGTCTGCCTCTTGGTTTCAGAGAAATGTGTTCCTTTTTAGTTAACCTGTCTGTACAATGCCTTATTTTTTCCATCAAACCAAAGATTCCTTCTTCTGCCTGCCTCCTGTGTCTTCACCCTGTGTTTGGGCCTTCCTCCCTGACACAACTATGTGATGCTGTCATGTGAATATGGACCAAAATCTCTAAGGGATGATTCAAACACTGTGTTGAATCTATGCCACAAATAATTGGGACAATTCTACAGGAAGAAAGGGCTGGTACCTGGTATTAGCAAGGTATTACTAATAAAGTGGTGGCTGAGTGTAAATTTGTGACAAACCTCTATCCTGATACAACTACTTTTATACTACTACTACTACTACTACTACTACTACTACTACTACTACTACTACTACTACTACTACTAATTTGCAAATGCTTAAGCTATTTTTTTAAGACGTAGTGGACCATAAGTGCTCCAGCTGTATTACAGTGTTACAACATCCTTATGAGCCCCTTTTGTGTAAATTAGCAGTCGTTCTATTTTTATTACTATTACTATTTTCTTTTTCTTTTTTTACTGCTGTGCTCTGGTGTTCTTTTGAGAGCACACTTTCAGTGGACAAGTGTTAAAACGATTGGATAAAACTTCAATCCTAGCATGATGCTACAGTACACTCAGCTCTGGTCTCAATGTTCTAATGCTGCGGTTACATGAAGAATAAAAGCCCGGTTAAAGTGGGCTCAAGCCCGAATAAGGGATTAGATCTGGGCTTTATGCGCCATGTGACCGCGGCAAATGGCCCGGCCCGGTTGCTGGCCAAGTAGGCCTGGGCCGGGTTGAAAGAGGTTGGTTTCCCGATTCAAAGCCCAGACGAGTGGGGGCGAGGTGGTGGAGGGGGGAAAGGTAAAAAAGGTGATGGTGACGTGCTGCTGTGCGCCACAGTACCCTTGGTTATTTTCAGGGTAAATGATGACAATAGTTTTTACCTCTTTGTTGAAATGTTCCCCAGTTGAGCCAGAAAAAAATTGTTCATTTACAACTGCATCAATAGGAATTTCCGCACGCGTCTCTCTTTATTTTTTTCGAAAGCTATCTTTATTGACAATTGTTCATAACAAAACACAGTACCGCACACGTTTCTTTCTGGCATAACCTACTTTTGAATTCTACTCTCCTGTAAACCTCGACTCTCCGTTAATTGCAAAGAAATCAATTGTTGCTGAAAGAATCAACAGGTTGACCAAAAGTGAATGATCCATGCTGTCGGCGGGTAAAGTTACAGTAGCAAAGTAAACATGAACAGGGACGTAAGTAGTAGCCACTGACATAAGCATTAGCGCCACCAGCCAAACTGCAGTTACTTGGGCGCTTTTCACTTGCGTCACATAGATTCTGGGCCTGGGCCTGGTTGATAAAACCTCATCTGACCGCAAAGAGTCTTCGGACCCCTGTAGCGACAATCCGGATCGGCCGGCCTAGTTCGTTTGGATAAAACCCATGTGACCGCACCTTAAGAGACCAAGCTGGCTTACTTGACATATTTGGACATCAAGATTTCTTTGGTTGCACAAACAAAACTAATAGTACGGTGCAGGACATTATGCAAACATAATAAATGTTGTATGTGTATCATGCCACAGCCGACTTCTGATATTACAAAGATCTAATGTGAATTGAACAGTTGGCAATAAATAAGCTGTGTGGTATCCTGTCTCCTGTTTTCCATTGTGTGTCTTCTTTTGGAAATTTAAGACATGTTTAAAATTCCTTCCATGCATGTTGATAATTATACTGTGCCATGGGTGTTACGACATACATTTCTAATTAAGGCATCATTATTCATTAATGTCCCTTTCCTTTCCACTAATGATAAATGTCCTGCTGCACCTGTCAGGGATATACTAATCACTCCCCATGTTAGGCATGAGCTTGAGCTATTATGTCTCCTTGGTCCAATGAAGGCAGGTAGAGTGATACAGACATGCACATATCAGACAGATGGTTTTACACAAATCTTTCTGAGATAATGTGTCCATGTTTTGATGTCTGCATGTTTACTTTTCCGCTGAGTCTAGTATATTTACCTTCTTTTCTTTTTACTTTTACCCTTGGGAGCTATAAATCTTAAAAGCATCACATGTGTATATCTGTGTTTTCTGTCAGTTGGGATTGAACACCTGTCCTTTTCCTTGCAAAGAAACAATATGTTCAGTGAACAAACCAACACTACAGTTCTTAAACGGATCAAAGTGTTAGCTCTGATTAGTTCACCAACTAGACATTCAGTAGTTGATGCAACTTGTCTTTGGAACAAATCCTGAAATTTGGATTGCACAGTTAGAAATGAGACAAGCATGAGCAGGAGGGGGTTAGATTAAAGGTACTGTATGTAAGATTCTGGCCGAAACTGGTACTGCAATCATGTGGAACTGTAGCCTTTGTAAGAAATTGTTAAAAATGTCCAAAATAGGTCAACAAAAATATACACAGAAGTTCTGAATACTTTAGAACCCTCCACCTCCCCCCGA
>JAPMNP010725629.1:0-26660 GCA_029874935.1 Atherina boyeri
ATTCAGAAATATATTTTCCCTTTTTTAATCTGAATAATAATATACAAACCCATCAGATTCTGGAGTGTTATCTTTATTTTCTTCTAAACTAGAAATGATCTTTTATTTAACCAAATCATCTACCGTGAGCTCTGTTAACTCCCTTCAATGCTGCTCAATATAGTTTGTGCTTTCATATAAATTTTAGTAAAATCCTGCACTGGAGAACCAGCTTTTCCGATCCAAACAGAGCCAAAAGCAGCAGTAAAACATAGCTTTGAGCCATTTATATACATCAGGATTGTAGCTCATTTGTTTGATCGGTTTAGGACGATTTATTTGTGCAACAGCCTGTGTTTTTACAGGCTGTTGGAATCTGTAGAATATCTGGCTGATAGTTACACACCTTCCACCAGTAACACATTAACATATTTCAATTTTACATAAAGGCTCCATACATCAATAAAAAAGTATTTATAACCATATTATGCTTTGTAGACTCCATATAAGGAAAAACAATGACATTGCAATTTAGCATATCAATATAGACATGTTTGTAATGCTGTTTCACAAACTACATTTGGCTATAGGCTACACCAACAGGAAAATGTTCCAATAAATATTTCAAACTAAACTAACAAGACTCAATCCTCATTGAAACATTTTCACCAATTATCCCTGAAATATTTAGCCAAAATATTATACATCTTACTTTATCTATCTATTTAATCTTTTACCTAAATGAACAAATTGCACTCTTAGTTTAATTTTTTTTTTTAAATGTCACCGCAAACAGCAACACATCTACACTTCTGAGTGTTTAGTGGATTATTCCACTGTAACAATAATCTTCTCTCCAGAGACGTCAGTTGACATGTTTAGTTATGACCAATGGCCTGTTTCCACTTTTGTGAGAACAAATTTATTGGTTGTTGATGGTTTTACGTCACTGCGACTACGCTACAACTTGCGATAATATCAAACATGTTTGATATGAAAGATGAGAGAAAGACTGGCATAAATCGGGTTCAGATTATCACCTTACATTTAGCGATCGAGACAGAGGAAGCGTGCTGAGACTCCAGTAAGATTCCTAAAGAATGCCAGTACTAGAAAGGTACTGAAGACCATTCCTGTCAGCAGTCATCACCCTCCGGAGCAAGACCTTATCTTCCTCTAATTATTAATAGTTATTGTTTCTTATTTTCTTTAAAAAAAAAACAACTACTCCACCATTGCAATTTCCCTCTGGGTTAAATAAGGTATTTTTCATGTCATTTAATTTCTCTAACAGGGTCAATCTGAACACTTAGATACATCACACAAAAAGTTTACATGCAAAATTCTAACAAAGTAACATAACCAATGATATAATGCTTACTCAAGAACATGGTGTACTGGCAAAGTGGCCAAACGACCCAGGGGTGCAGCTGAAAATATTCTGAGGCATTTGCTGCTTCTGAGAGTTGGTAAAAGTTGTTTAACTTTTCAGCTGACATATTTTCAGCTCTCCACTCCCTCATTATTGTTTCTATATTCAGATACTCGGAATTATATAAAATCAACAGTCATCAAGAACCTCACATGCCACTGTTGACCTATTGTAAAGAAAACACTGATTTTCAAAGTGTGTTTTTTTTCTTCCTTTTTTTTTTGCACGACATTTTACTTCCTTTGCCCTCCTGATGGACAATTTCCAAATGTGAAAAAAACTTTGCAGCATAGATTCTGCCTCTGTGAGGTACTTATGTGAACAGCAACTGCAGAAAAAGGATGGTACAAATTGTTTGCAACTTCTTCTCAATGTGTTCATGTGTGACGGTGGTTCATGGATAAATTTGTGCTCATTCAAAGAGTCATCACAGGCTGAAATAATTAGAGAAGCATTTTTTGGAATAAAGCATATTTAATTTGTTTCATTGCTGAATGTAAATTTTAGTTCAGCTCTGATATTTTAAGGTTTGTGAACATTTATCTCTCACTGGTTGTATTTCAGATACCAAACTTTCTACATTTGACACCAGCAGCCATCAAGAAGCACTGTGAAGCTCTGAAACGTAAGCTGTTGGTTTCGTTGTTGAGATGGAAGTGATTTTGTGTTTTTTGGGTTATTGTTTAATAGTATAGTTAACATTGTTTACTTGACACAAAACTGCCTTGTTAACTTTATATGAACACATCTTTCTCTGCTTTTAGCTTTCTGCACAGAGTGGCCCTCAGCCTTGGACAGTGATGCCAAATGCGATGAGCACTTTCCAGTTAAAGTTGAGAGCACAGACTACGTATCTGCTGGCCCGTCCATCAGAAACCCCTCAGCTCGTATCGTTCATCTCAGAGTGAGTGGCTCAGATATCTCATTTGTTTTCTGCCTCTTGAAGAAGTCTGAAAACTGAGGTTATTAAACTAGGCTGACTTAAACTGGGTTATGTGAATGTAAAGAAGAACATAAACAGAACTTGAGATTAGAGATTTACAGGGATGCACAGCAACTGGTGACGTCATGACGATTTATCTAAGGAGACGTTCATTCTGAAACTTAAGAAAGAAGTCTAAGAGAGATTAGTCCTCTACAAGTATGTTTGAGATTTAAATGTGGTCTGGCTTTATTGCAATTCTTGAGTCACTGTAATGTCTCTGGGTTTTTTTCGCCAGGGGAAGTGTTTTGATTTTATTCATTTTGGAAGAAAAAAAGAGACCCAACTACGAAACATTTTAGCATTGACATATTTGCTGAGACATTTTAATATTCTTCTTAATCCCCTCCTCCACCACTAATCCATCAATATGCACTCCCCCAATCCCCAACAGTCTAAAGTCATACATGGAAATATATACAAAACACATGACAACAAGAACCCATAAAGAAAGATGCATTGTTTTGTTATATAAAATGAAACTGGCAAACTCAATAATAATGAGTAAAATACAGAACAACAGATACATCCACTGGTTATCAGTCAAAGAACTGATGATATAGGTGTTGGAACAAGCAAAACACAATTTCTATGCTGGCTGAGAAGTCCCTTAGCAGGCTAAGTCTAGCCAGCTGTTACTGTTATTTTGGCTTTATTATGTTCTTTAACTTAATGGTTGAGGCTTCTTCACGCAATTTAAGAGTTAAAAAAAAATCCTATCTTGCAATGCAGATAGAGTTAACTATTTTTGACAAATTTGCTGTTTTTCCAGGCGGAACTGTGTCATTTTTGCCGTTAATCACCAGCCATCTGCTCCTGACACATTGCCTTAGATTATATTGGCAAGGTAGGAATTAGACATTAATCCAGGTGGATTAGGCTGGAAGATAGATTGGAGAGCAAATCTCACACAGTGAAACACCAAATCCAGAACAAGTGGACTAAGCCCATACTTTTAGATAGAAATTGAATGACAGTCATGAAAATGCATAAAAGATTTCCTTTTTATTTTATTGCTTTTTAAAACAAGTTGACTGAGTTGATGGATGCTGAGGAAATACTTGAACACACTGTGGCTGATTTAAGCCGGCAACATGGTTCCAGTTACAACAGACTCAACCACTTTACCATCTCTGGTACATTTGTGTGTCCATTATCTTGTGACCTCAGAGCAGGTTGCATATAGACTGTATTACACACAGATGCATTTGTGATGTGGTATTTGTGTTGTCTAAACTGATAAGTCAAAGCAATGAAAACTATGTAATCACTACATAATCTTTTTTTTTTATCATCTCTGCTTAGGGTTTAAAAGTGATTTTGGGCCACAGGGTAAATAAAAACTGATTTCACCCGAAAAAAAGCTATAAAATGAATCAACAAAGTCAAAGCTTTATAAAGATTCAAAAACAAATTGTTTCCAGTTTAGTTCTCATTTTTATTCCTATATCTTAAAAAAAGATGTCTTTTCACACCACAGAGCTTAATGTGAAAGTATTTTGTGCCTAAACTGTTGTAATAATTTAATGATCTCATGTCATCGTCCTCAAAGGTAAAGCTGTCCAGTTTAAACTTGGATGATCATGCGCGGAAGAAAATGTTCAAACTTGTTGGGGAAAGATACTGCAAAGATACAGATATCCTCACAATCACAGCTGACAGGTAAGCACTACCTCCTGAAAACACTATGTAGGAAGAAAATTTAACAAATGCTCTACAGCCTTTCTTTTCCCCCTTTCTACCAGCTGCCCGCTGAGACAGCAGAACTACAACTACGCCATGTACCTGCTAAGTGTTCTCTACCACGAGTCTTGGGTGAGTAGTGATTTTTTTAATCCAGTGTAAGGTGTCTGCTTAACCATTGTTTGTGCCAGTCTGAAGCATGAGCAGGGTTTGTTATGCCCTGTTAAATGCTGGATGATCAATTTTCAGGTCGACAGCTCTCTGTACGTTTGTTCACACCTGGGATTAAGGTGCATATCTATCTGTGATCGCTTGTAGTCAGATCTCAGTTATGCACTACATGTGTAAATAAAGCTGTAGTTTACAAGGTATGGCGGACGATTTTCCCGACAGAACCACCGTCTCCACTTTTTGAAAAAGAATGCGCATGTGCAACACTCCATGCCCCTGAGAGAGAATCCTCGTGCACGCTCTGTTTACACGTTGCTATTGGCAACAGGGAAGGAGAGTCTGGTACGCGACGATAAGACGGCCACTCAGATGCAAATTACAAAATAAATAAACAAATCTTCCCTGCAAAGTTACAATATAGACTTAGATAACTTCTTCTAGCAGTAATCTGAAACGCATTTCTCCAAATAGCATGCCGAACTTTAGCCTACCTGTCGAGTAGAAACGTAGCGACTGAGGCATCAGTGAGAGCCCGACCTGTGCTTTCAATGCATGCCATGTGGGAAAGAATCTCCTAAAAAACACTCTGGTCTTATTTTTCTCTTCTGAGGCCTTTCTCTTCTTCTCATACACTTCGACACATTTTCTCTTGTAACTCTCTGCCATTTTCAAAGCTCGGTGAGAAACGTGGGAATGAATGGATGAAGGCGTAGCGTAGCGCACGACACAAACACCTGAAAGTGCGAATGCGCAGAAAGCGCACATACGATGTAAAACTACTAGGATCCATAGTTTAGATGATCCACACGGAAGAAAAAGATCCTCCGCCCTACCTTATACATCATACAGTCATCTTGGCAACCATTTTTTTCTTTCTTAAACGTTCCTACTACTCAGTCTCTGTAAGACGAGTACTAGGAAAGTACTTTATCTAGTGTACTTTTTTTATTCAACTCTTGTTGAATGGAAACAAAGACTTGTTAACATTCAGCAAAGTTTTGGACTTTTAAAATGTATTAATAAACAAAATGTGTGAGGATTTTTGAAGATGATCACATGGGTAATTATATAACTTGTATTTTTCAATGAATGACATAACGCTAAAAATAATAGTTCTGTGCAAATAAAATGACTTGTGATGTTTTGTAAAGTTACTTTAACAAAGGACTAATTAAATTAGCAAAGTTTTGTCTGGCACTCTTGTCAAAATACTTAATGATAATATATTTTATTCATAAAGCGCTTTTCAGGACACACAAAGATGCTTAACAAGGAATCAAAACAATAATACAAAGTGCAATACAAAAAAACTATTGCTTCCAACCAATCCAATGTTATCTGCCGAAAACCATGAAGGGATTTAAAAACACATGAAGTTATTTTAAACTGGATTCTAAAATGAACAGGCAGCCAGTGAAGCAATGCTACAACTGGAGTTCATGTTTACATGTGCCAGTTAAAAGATGTTTTTTAACTTTTGAAGACAAGCGATGGAAGACCCCCTAACCCCCAAACACAATGCATTAATGTAGAACCAGCCGAATGGTGATAAAGGGGTGGATTACAGTCTCAAAATGCTGCTTCGGAGTGATTGGCTTCACTTTTGCTGATGGATTTTTAAACGGTGTCAGGTCAGAGCAATCACGGACAACATTGGGGGGTGAGTTCCAAAAAGTAGGGGCAGCAATTGGGCCAGAATATAAAGTTTATAAGGATATTTTTAATCAAGCACACCAATTAAATGTTTTGTCCTTTAACCCTGGCATGATGTAAATTCAACAATGACTTACAAGCTCTCACATAATTAGAGGCTGTCTTCTGACTGATTGCATCTCAGTGTCCTCAATCAATGGAGTGTGTGAATAATGTATGCTGTCCTCTGGAGATCAGATCTGCTAGGACACGCTCATACCCAGTCTAAACAGGGCCTTAGTTTAACTAAATGACCAGGTTTGAAGATCCTTCAGTGGCCTATCTCTTTTAGGTGTTTGCTGGGATGAATGTAACGTTTTGTACATCCACTCAAGGTTTTTGTTGTCTGACCTTTTTGTGTTCTTTCAACAAGCATCCATTCATTTAAAGGCCAGCTGCTCGCTGGCATTAGGCTATGTATAACCACAGTCACTTTGTGTTTTCACCCTTTGGTTTTGAGATCAGATACATCATGACGCCTTATTTCATGCACTGCACTCTGTTGTGAAGGAAAAAAATACATAAAACAAATGCCCTCACATGGCCCGCTGGGCTCTTACAAGATTTATTTAACTTTAGTCACTTTACAGTGTTAAAACATTCAAGTTTGTGTTTTTGCAGTTGTCTGAAATTGGCCTTTTTCATCTTCTAATCTCTAAATTTATCTGAAATTATTTCTTTTGAAATACTGTTTTTTTATTTCCATTTTCTAAAAAATAGTTAATGCATCCCTTCAGAGACCCTGGGATATATCTAAATCTTCCAGAAACATGCTCTTTAAAGAAATTTAATGATATGAACTATTTTTTTTAAAATCTGCTTCAGGATTTGCAGTAACTCTTGAATACATGACACCATCCTGAAATTTCAAGCCATTCAATTGTGTTTTTGTGCAAAAGTGTCAAAGCACATATATTTCTTGTCTAAAACTTTGGCAGATTTTTTGCACTTTAGTTCCCCCCTAATGGAGACAAATTCAGCATCTACATTGTACCCTGTCCCTTTTCTGAGCTGTTTTCAACCAGGTAGTCATTTTGATGTGTTATCTATTGCTCTGTCACTTTCTGTCTTTTCCCTGCTTCCTCTGATAATGTCCTTTTTACAATTCTTAGTTGAATAAGCCATGGTTGCATGCTCAAAACAGCCAGTGTGTTTATATCCAGTTGCTGGTGTGTGACGTTGTGCTGTTAAGCAATACGCAGCTGGCATATGATGCCCCAGGCAAAGAAAAAAAGTTGTGAAGTGCAGTCTCTCAGCCTCGGGGCGCTCTAGGGCGACAATGGTTCCAAGACTGTGCATAATGAATGTCATTGTGCCATCAAAACGATTCCAGAACAGACTTTTCTGGCCCGAAAGTGATGTGGTATTGCTTTGAAATGCAAGCAAAACTGATTAATGCTATTTTATCACCAGCTGTAATATTTAAAGTGGTGCTTAGACATGTAAAAGGGACAGAATTACTTCTTTTCTTAAATTTCCCACCAAACCTTTTTACTGATTTGATCTTCTTTAGTATAAATTGACAAACTTGTGAGAAAGATGTGTATAAGAAACGTTATGCTTGGTGTTTCGCTGTATGATACAAATTCCCACCGTTTGAATCTGTGTTGGCCAATTCATGTATGATGGATGTTTTGTATGCTTTTGATCAACAGATGTATATAGTTTAAATCTAGACTATAATCAGTGCTGCTTGCAGCTGTATTGTTTTGTCTAGTCAGTTAATTTGGTAGACCTGAATTTGCTCAGTGGTTCTCATTAAAATCTGGGGAAATAACTTTATAAGAAAAGTGGTGACATTTACACAAGCATTTACCATGGGGGATTCTTGTCCATTTTGCTCTGTGATCTGAGAGTTTAAACCCATTAGGGAGGTATCAGAGTTGAATGGGCAGAAGGTTGGCAAACAGTAGCATTGTCCAGCTGACATTTCCCCACAGATGACTTGAAAACAGACTCTCCTATCAGGTGTTGACCCTAATACTCATTCACGTTAAGCCGGCCATGCCACATCAGAGAGCCACTGGGTCATTTGCCCATGCACTGTCTGAATGGATCTACAGCCAGCCAGATAAAAGAAAATGACTCCCCTTGTTGGGCAACCTCTGCCTTTAGCAGCTCTTCCCGTCATGACTTTGCCACATTAAAGAAAAATCTCTCAGCTGAGGAAAAAGTGTATAAGCCAGGAAGCACAACAGTGTCCGCTGCCCTTTTGGACACACAATGGAAGGCACAGTGCTTGTCCAGTAGGCTGTTAGACGATGTGAGAGTAGTGTAGTGATCAAGTTGTAACGCTAGCTCACAAAGGGGCCAATTGTTAAGAGGCACTGAGGTGATAATATCTCCTCACTTGGAGAGATGGACCTTGCCTGCTAATTCCAGTGTGTGTTAATCCAGGCCAGTGTCGGGGCTCACGCTCAAACCTTCCTCCAACATGGAGGGATGTTTACCCTCATGCGTAACACCTGCTCTCTAAAGGGAAAAAACATGTTTAGAGGGTACATAAGCTCGGTCAGAAACACAGGTGGCCTTTTGTCTACTGGCAACTTAAAATATATATCAAATATACTGCCATTTTTAACAAAATGCCTCCTGATAAATTAATGGACTGGTGTTGTGACGGACTTGCGTAATTTTTTTTTGTCTATTGCAATAAGAACAAACATGACTACATTTCCCTCTAAAGACAAAACAGTGTAGCTTTGGTCTAATGTGGCACACTACAAAAAAAAATTTCATCTATAAGGCCAATTATCAATTAAGTATCTTGTGTTTTTCACTCGAGGAGACCTGGACTTAATTAAGACACGATGTTATGGGGATCAAATATGTAGAGAACTAATGATGGTCATTAACCTCAAACACCTGCAGAACTGAGGTCTGGTCGCTGGTCGGCTTCAAGCTGCTGCATAATGGATCGTATTGTTGTCCAGGGAATGTGAGGATAGCTACTGTAAACAGGCAGCAGACAGAAGGCTACATATGGAGAAATACTCATTTTGTTAGAGAAGCATCACAGAAAGGTTTATTTGAATTTAACTGTGTTTTTCTTTATACCCAATACAGCCAAAGTTGTACTTTTTAAAGTTAAGATAGAGCTTGAATGACAAACGCTGTTTCTGCAGTCTAATTTTTAAGTAGCAATGAACTAATTTTCCATCTTCATATTGAAGGATGAAATGTTGTTTTCCTCATTCTTCAGAAAATCGAGATGTGGGAGGCTGAGAAGACCGTGGCAGACATGGAGGAGTATAGCTGGGAGCACAGCCCGTCCCAGAAGAACATCTTGGACATGCTGCTTCGCATGAAAGTGGCCGAAGAAGGAGACGGTGAGGACGTACGAGAGCAGCTGCTGGGAAGACAGGAGGTCCAGGAGTATAAGGACTCTGTCACAAGGCTGAAGAACGAAGGAGAGAATGAAAGCAGCATGCTACAGTACAAGGAGGCCGTCAAGAAAGTATTCAACCTGTAATGTATCATAAATGTACAAGTAAATCTATTTATATGAAGATGGTGAGCAAAATCAATAAGTATCTGTTGAAGTTGCAAACATTTTTACATATATGTGAACTAAAGATATCATTTGGACTCAAACCAAGCAGTTACTGTAGATAACGGCTGTTTCATATGGAGGTGTATGATGTAACCTTTAATGACAAAATAAAAAATATGATGTAAGCTGTCTTAAATGGGTGTTACAGGAAGTTTGTGTGCTCTTTAACGAAAGCCTCATTCAGAGTGTTTACACCCATCTTTCCTCATTCCAATCTTGTCTTTATCAGGTTTCAGAGCAGCTCCTTGATGAAAGGATGCTTTGAGCAGCAGGCTGTTTAAACAGTACTTCACTTTTTAAGAGTGTTTATCTGTGGTTTGTCCACGTTTAAGTCAGGGGCAACCTAACACAGCAAGATGATGTGCAAAACAGTTCAACCCTGAATGATCTTTGCCACGCTTGAGTTGTAGCCATTAGGTGCTCTTAAGAGCGATATAGACAACTTGCCAATGTTTTCAAGGTTTTGCATGAACGATAAAGTACGGACAAAAGTGGGTTGGGCAAAAAGACAGTCACTTTCTTGAGGATGTGGTCCACTCTTGTGTCTAAAGCCATTAAGGCTAAATGAAACCCAAGCTGTTTTAGGTTTCTTTCCCCTTTTTTTTTCGGTAGTCCTATCTAAACCATCAAGTCTGCCTGCTTTTGGCATTTTTAATCTTTATCCAGTGATAGCAAAGTAGTACAAAGCATATATTACTAAAATAAAATGACTCGTGTGGTTACAGTCAAAAAAATAATAGAAAAGTGAAAGACATGCAAAATGTCTATCCTATCATTCTGCCTTTGTCCCTCTGTTCAGGAGTTCTCTCTGACCAGCACATACTTAATCAGGCGCATGGAGGCTTTTTTCCCTCTCCATGACGTACGGTAGCGCCCCACCCTCTTCCTCTGACCCCTCCAGCTTACCACCAGCAGAACAGAGCAGCAGCAGCTCAGCAGGAATGTGACACAAATGGCAACCACCACCAATAAGGTGTGGGCAGCTACATGCCAGCCAGGTCCCAGCTCCACGATGGAGTCCTCTCCACCGACTCCCTGGCCGCCCTCACTGCCTGCAGTATGGTTCCTCCCTAAGCCGATCTTGGTGTCATTGGCCTGTCCACTGCTTTCTGTGTTGCTCATGAGTGTTGTGGCAGTTGGAAGGCTCTTAGCCAATTGAGGGAGGGTAGTAGTGTGATGAGGGGTAGGGATGGATGAGGAGGGCTCTGTATTTGTGCTCGAATAAACGGGAGGTGTCTCAGGGTTAGGATGGGCAAGAGTGGTAATAGTGGGAGAATTAACGGAAGTAAAGCTAGAAGTAGATTTAGTCGGGGAAGATGTGTGTGCGTGGTTTCCTGAGGCTGATGGAGTTTTTCCTTCTGTAGTTGTAGAAACTGTTTTGGGCTGAGAGGTGCTCTGTTGTGCAGTGGTCCTGTGCACTCTTCTAGCTAAAGTCGAGGGTTTGGCTGAGGGTGCAGGGGTCAGAGGCAGCACAGCAGGTGGTGGTGGATGAATGAACTGCCGCTTGTCCGAGGGCAATAGATCTGAGATGTTGATTCGACCGTAGTGGTGGGGTAACACACGGACGTTGGAGGTGAAGTATTTTCCAAACACCAACAGATCAGGATCCACGCCTGGAACATGAAGATGTCGAAAAGCCTAATGATTGTTTAGTTCTTCATGGAGTTAAAAATTGTGACTATTTTCTTTCGTCTCAACAGTGGTGAATGATTGTATAAAAACTTAGCACAGAAAGTAAGAACATTTGTGTTTGGTCAATTATTTCTTTGCTCTAACGATGCTTCTCAGCTAGAAATCTTATACTATTATACCGTATAAATGTTCCCACATTTGTAAGGAAAATACAACAGACACAAATATGTGGGTTGCACCCATGAAAAACTCTAGTGTTCATTGGATTGGATGATTAAGGTCTGAAGAAACAAGACATATTGGCAATTAAACAACTTATTAATCGAATAAACAACACCCTGTGACCCTGCATTGGAATAAACGGGTACAGAGGAGGCCTCAGTTGTCTGTGGAAGAAGTGGAGAGGATGGGATGGCCTGCCTGTAGTCCTCACCACAGTAGGCTAATTGCCACAGCCACAACAGCTGGGCACCTCCTGATGGTCACCAGCTTGATCACACGCTGCTGACGGAAGGCAACCTATTCAACCAGCAGTTGTCACAAGTCAGCCCGTATAGTTGTGTTGGACAGTGGCACAAATGGCAATTAGCCTACTGCGGTGAGGACTACAGGCAGGCCATCCCATCCTCTCCACTCCCAAATTCTGGATCTTGTCTCTGATACATTCCACTCCTCGGGGATAGGCGTTGTTATTTTGGAGGATGGATAAGGCCAGCTTCTCTCAGCTAAAAATCTTAGCAAAGGTCAAACCTTATCTCCCCATGTTGACTTTAAAAAGGCCATCCATGCCTTTTCTACTACCGTAATACGGCGTATGCAGGGTTGGACCACGGTGCCCACAGTGCCTACAACTTGTCCAGAATGCTGCAGCACGCCTGCTGACCGAAACAAAGAGACAGTGCTGTGTGTCCTCCACTGGCTTCCAATTCGTCATGGAGTCGTTTTTAAAATTCTACTGTCTGCTTTTAAATTGTCTTAACTCGTTGGCCCTAACTTACTTCACCGAAATTCTGCGCCCCTATATCCCACCTAGATCACTGAGATCAGCTGACCAGCTCCAGCTAGCCATCCCTGTGGTCAGACTTAAATCCAGAGGAGACAGAGCCTTCTCTGTATCAGCGACTAAACTCTGGAATAACCTTCCCTAATCTGTGAGATCCTCAGTCGAGTCTTAAGACTTCTCTATCTTTTCTCTCATCTCAATCATTGTATTCTGTTTTTAAAAATTATTGTATTTTTATTGTTCTTTATTATTGATTTTGTGTATATGCTGGTTTTATCTTTGCTGTCTCATTAGATTTTGTGTTGTGAAGCTCTTTGGCCAACAGTGGAAACTAATTGAATTGAATTTAACTGAACTGAATTGTGTCCCAGACTGTGGAGATATGGGATTGCCATTGCTTGCAGATTCTCATCCTAAAATCTCTATCCACTCAGACTGTCCCCTATGATGACAAGCTGTGTGTTTCCCAGGGAGGGAGAAGTCACCCCACACTCTCACACTTGCTTCACCAAAAGCTGATACCTTATTAGTGAAGTATTGCTAGATTTATTTTATGGCTTTTAATGTTTTATGTATCCTCCATGTTCAGCGCTTTGATCAGTACTCGCTGTATTTTAAAGTGCTTCATAGATAAAGTTGTCTTGGCTAATCAGCATAATGTTCTCCATGTCTTCTCCACACTTTGACCCTACAATCCCATCTCGGCTACCAGAAGCTCAAAACAAGAGTCAATAGAAAATAAGCGGGTTAGACAGGCACAGAACCTTCGATATATCGAAAGCTCTGGACAGGCTTATAAGTTTTTTCTTTTTATGGGCACAGCCCACATCTTCAACTCTGCAGCTCATCCCACAGATACATGTTTCTTACTGATGTGGCACCATTTAAAAGGGAAATAAGTTTTCCAACTGTATGATATTTATTGCAAATAAAGATTGTTAAAGCAAAGAAATAATTGACCCAAACACAAATGTTCCTACTTTTTGTGCTAAATTTATGTATGACCCAAAAACTACAAAAATGCAACGCTTTAGAGGGGGATAAATAGTTTATCTGGCAACAGGTTAGTACATACAAATGAAAATGGAAATACCTGTCAAATAAAAAAGGGATCTTAGAAGGGATCTTAGAATTCTGAATCTTAACATAAGATTTCAGAGAATATGGGGATTTCAAAAACTACGGTACTAGACTTTTTTATGACTCATGTTTGCAAAAGACAAAACTGCAAACCAGTTCTGAATGGCAAACTCTAAATCACCAGGCAGCAACATATGAATACAATCCAACTCATCATCATAAAAACTAAGGATTTGTCATTATATGTGGTGTATAAATGCACATGTGGCACACCATTGATAGCCTTACAGGTTTTGGAGCAACACATGCTGCCATTCAGGGGTCAAATTTTCAGGGATTCTAAACAACGATGTAATAACAATGATTCACAATGTATAGCGCATAAAAGGGACCCTACAATACAGAGTGCATGAATAGATGAAGAGAAATGACAGACTCCTTTAATGAAAAACTGTAAGGCTTTAAGAAACTCCAGGGACTTACCCTTTGTGACATTGTAAAGAACAACGTTGTTTTTGATACTCAGGATGCAGCTCTCCAGTGTCGGGCAGTGCAGGTGGAAACAGTTCGCGTTTTCTTGAGTGGTGTCATAATGAAATATGGCCAGATTGCAGGAAACTACAAGAAGCAGGGATGACAATCAGATTGGAATGCACGAGTACAGGATTAGTAGAGACACTTGCACCGTTTCCCAATGAACATAACGACATGACAGAAAAAAAACTCACAGTTTCTGGTAAGGCAGCAGGTGCGGCTACATTTCAGCGCGGTCTCTTCTTGGTAAAACTTAAGCAGCTGCGCTCCTCGCTTTAGAGACTCCTCAATGTCGATGAAAACACCCGGGAACCGTCTAATCCAGCAGTTTTTGTAATAGCTGGTCGGTGAGCACCTCGACTCGGTGTAGCACACCAGACTTAAAACCGTCAGGAAACCCCATGGGACATTCATTGCGCGTAATGTAAGTCACACCATGCCAGATCACAACACGGATAAAGCACCAACATATTTGGAAGACTGATTACTTGGAGCTGACAGGCATGAAGTGGAGGCAGAGGTCTTTTTTTTCTCCAAACAGGTGCAGTCGGTCTCCAGGTGTGTCTTAGCTACGCACCTGGAGGAGGAGGAGACAGCTTTGCGTAAGCTGTCCTATGGATCTGCACAATTTCATGGAATTCAAATAACCAACTTCCATATTAATGTTCAAAATTGGATTTATACGAGAGAAAAAAAAGCAGAATTTTGTTATTATAGGAAGTGTGTTATTATTTCCCAGCGCGAGCGTGGCATCTTGCTCTAAAATGTCCCAAAGTTAAAATTCAAAAGAAAACGGAAGATTTGTCGTAGTAGATTGTCATAATTAGAATAATTTGTATTAATTATTTCATTCTGGTTTATAGAAATGAGCCTTTATGTGGTTGTGTAGGGTTTGTTGCGCGTCTTTGTTTCTAGGCTACATGACTGTCCCTCCATCACATCACCACGTTCTCACTTTACACCTGGGAGCTGAACGCTCCCTCTTTTGGATAAAGACCTGATAAAGTGAAGAGGGGGGAAAAGTCTTAAGAGAAACAATTTTGTAGACGTAGTTTGAAAAAGAAATTAACTAAAAGAGTGCCGTCAGCCAGGAATTGTATTAATTTATGCCAAAAATAAAACGAGTGTCGGATTTTTTTGCACTTCATTATTTCATGCAAGCTACATGACATGCCAGTTGTTTTTATTTTATTTTATTTTTTACTTAGATATCTATATTATTGTGCTAGATTATTTATCCAAAGTAAAGGAAACTTTACGCCAAAGTACACATCAGAAACTGGTGATTAGCTAAATCTCGGACTTCACGCATTTACTTTCCAAGTAATGAAGTTTTCAAAAATGTTTTTAAATCCATAAAATTACATACAAATTATAAATTGACATTAGATATAATCTATTATTACAGTATACGATCTCAGGCCATTATTTCACTTTTTTTTTTTTAAAAAAAAAGGCCTCAATCTGACCTGAAGTCTCCATTTTGTCGGCCTTAAAAATCTGTTGTCTTTTATGGGCTCAAGAGGTGGTCATCTGTCTCTTCAGGGTGCACTTTTGGTTGCACTTTATGGCCTCATGGCCACCGTTTTTGAACCCCATAAGAAAAGGAAGATATCTGAAAAATGAGAGAGCCTCAAAGTGAACTGGGACTAGGCCTTTAAATGAGTGCAGTGACACTTGTACACCACCAGATGGCAATAGTCACCTCTATTAAACTAGGTGTGTCTCGACAGCAGTAGTGTTTCTGAATTCATGAGATTAATATACTTTTAAACTAATGTTCAAATATCAAATGAAAAAATACATATAAATAAAACATAAATTCAAATAACACCTCCAATTACACCTAAAAGATAAAGCCCAATATAGCAAATTACACTGATTACTTGAATAGAAGAGCAAAGTGATGGAATAGCATGAATTTTGTAACACTTGATGGTCTTTAATATTAGAAAATATCTGCTTATTGTCACATTCAGCAAGCTGTTTGGATTGGCTCTTTTAGCTGGATTAAGCATTTTAAATGTATTTGCCTTGTCTTTGTTTTNTGTTATCACAATGAAAGAGATTTTTAAAAACCCCATTTACACTACATTCTTTTTTTTTCAGCTACAACCAGCCCCTGGACTACCTTTGTCCATGACATTGTGAGAGAAAAAAGGATGCTCATCAGCAGCACTGTTTAACAAAGTAATATGTATAACTAAATTGCAGTGTATTTCAATTAAACATAATGCCAAACAGCTGAAACTAATGCCATAATTACAATTTAATATGATAAACGTCTTAATGGCATTTGACAATTTGCATTTGCAAATGCAGATTATATTTTAAAACATTATAAAATGTTTAAAATTTTCTGAATCCATGATATGGCTTAGCCTTATTCAGGTAATCTTGGTGATCTGAGCGAAGTATCAGTGTATTTGCAAGCTCTGCTGTGGCATGTACTTAGAATGTATACAGAGTATACCGCAGCACTGTATGTTCACTTCACACAACATGTGAGGTCGTTTATGTTTTGTTGATTATTTTACCTCTTTAACAATACCAATTGGTATAATGTTATACATTGTTGGAATGTCTAATTAATCTAGTCATCTTTATAAGGAGGTATAACTAAGAAGTATCATGGTTCTATGGAATGAGCAAAAACATGTGGGTAGTGCAGCCCAAAGATGTGCCAAAACCCCCCGGCAATATTTCCTTGTAGGTATTTACCCCTGTTTTGAGTTGCTTGGTGGATTGAATGATTGCAATCTCCAACAGTAACAAGGAGAAGAAGAAAAAACGACACAAAAAACAGCTTATAGTTGCAATTTAAAATAACATTTTACACTGTCAGGGGCCTCAGTATTGTGTAGAAGATGCACATGGAGCCAAAACAGCTTGGTACCTCCTCCTCGTGCTGGTCACCAGCATGCTCACATCTTGCTTTGGGATGGCATCCCATTCGTCACCCAGGAGTTGTTGAAGCTAAAGTCAGTCAACCTGGTTGTGTTGGTCACTCAAGCACAAACAGCATGACTAAACTAATCCCACAAGTCTTCAATTGGGTTGAGATTTGGACTAACGGCAGGCCAATCCACGCTCTCCATTCCTAAATTCTGGAGATGGCTCCGTGGGGGAGAGCACTGTCATCCTGGAGAATGGAGTTAGATCAGAGATTCTGGAGATATGGGATAGCCATTGGCTACCCTCACATTTAGCTGTTACTCATTCCACTTGTAGCCATGAGCCTTACAAATTACACCTCATTGTAAAGATAAATAATCAGACTCCCCAACAATGTATAATAAAAAAAGTGGGATTATTAACCCTTTAACAGCCTGCTCTACCGTTTCATAGAGCACATTTTCCAGTGACAATACTGTATTTCATAACACATCTGTGGAAATTAACCTGCTGGAGCCATCTCTAACACTTGGTTTGGATATGTAATGCCAAAATTAAGTGTTTGTGTTTCAAAGTTTCACCATTTCACTGTTGTTACTTTGTCATTAACCGCCATCTCAGCCACTTGCTAAAAATATTGATTCATATTATTATTCTTCAATGGAAAAAGAAAAAATGAAAAAAAAAACATTTTTGTCTTGTCATTTTCTTAGTGTGAACTTTAAAGGGTTAAAGGATATATATATTTATAACTGGGAAAAAAAGTCCTCATTTTTTGTGCAAGGTTTAGATCAGATGAATGGACATCTGATGATATGTAATTGGGTCTGCACCCTTTACAAAACCCAACACCAAGAATTTTTGTAAGAAACTCTTGTATTTTTATCTGACACTTCAGGGCAAGTTACATATACTGACAACTTCTGAAATCAGCTTAAAGATCCCAGTCTGGTTCAAGTTAGCAGTGTTATTTATGTGCCTTATGTTGTAGTCAGATAGATGTCAATCAGAGACAATAAGACAATACAAGAAACATTCAACAATAAACATCAAACAAAGTGAATACAACAGCTCTTTAAAATCATTTTAGCCACTTATCGTAACTCTGTTAAAAGGAGATGGATGTGGCACTGTACATAATTACTCAAAATGCTCAAAAAACACAAAACAGTGGCTCCAAAAGTGATATTCAATGGATGTGCAAAAGAGGAATCCTCAATCTGCTTTTGTTCTTTTCCCCCCATTGTTATTTTCGTTTAAGTCACTAGATGGCACCATGAGGCAGCCAAACTCCTCTGTCACAAACATCCGCTGCACATGCATGTGCATAAAATAATCTAAATTAAAAACAAGCTCTAGTAAAATGAGATGAAGAACACCACCAATGACAACTCTCTCATGCAGGTTTTGTTGGCCAAGTTTGGCTCCTTTGGTATTGAGACCACAGTGTTTTATGGTCCTCCTCTTTTCTTTCTTTTTGTCGCCCGTTTCAGCTTCCACAGTCCCAAATCCACCTCCTCTTCTTCAGCAGTAGTGGAGTTCCTCCTCACACTGACATTGCCAGTGTTTCTCTGGGCTCCTGACGGACCTGACAGATATCAGCTTTAAGCTCGTGGTGGCAGTAGTCTTTTTGTTTGGTGTTGTTGCTCACTGATGTGCTACAAAAGGTATAGAGCTGGTAAGTTCCAACTGACTGTGTCAGTCCTTGACTAGCCTGTAAATATGATGCTGTGCGCCGTGCTCGCTAGTGGACACCTCAAAAACGTAAGCTATGCACAGCAGGGTCTCCAGTGTGTCTCTGTTTGTCACCACCTGACAACAAAAACAGAAAGTTCATTTTAGTTTGGAAAGATCTGAGTAGTAACATCATTAAATAAATGCAGTTTTATCTTGTATACTTGTGGTTTGACAGAGCTATGGCTTCCTGCAGCAATGCCACGATATAATACGAATATCAAACCATAAATCACCACACTTACTCTCTGTGTGTGGTATAAATGTGAGTTCAGCAATTCTTTATGCTCTTTATGTTGAGTCGAACAGAATGTCACAAGAGGCCCATAGATGCAATGTGTTCCGCCTTGCTGTCTGAAAGTATTCATAAGCTGTTCACAGTTAATATGAGCTAAATCAGCCCATTGAGACACCTAATGACATGCTGCCATGTGGTCGTTAGAGTGGGCTCAATATGGTCATTGTCTCCTTGCTTGTTCTGCAGGAATGTAGCCGTCAATAGAAGAAACACAAATTTCTCTGAACCCTGTTGTTGAGGACCACTTGGTTACTATGGTGACACGCTCCACTCGATTCACTTTCCTCTCAGTGTCCGTTGTCTGATGAGCACAGCAGCTCATTCAGTAAAGTTCAGCATACTGCTTAATGGACAAGTGATTTGTGAGAACCTGCAATAACTCAAATTTCAGCAGTCTCTCACAGTTATATGAAATGATTTAAAGTTGTGTTGTATCTGTCATTAATTCATTTAATCATAAATGTGTTTTACAAAATTGAATACTCAAATTTTAAGTATACAAAAAACCCCTCATGGTCTTGGGGCTGACTGATCACCTTTTTCTTTAGTAATGGCCCTTTTCCACTGGAACTACACAGAGCACGGTACAGTACAGTACAGCACCACACGCTTTGGACAACCAGGACGGTTTTTGTTTCCAAGTGGGTGGAGTTGGCGTGGTTGACACTGCCATGGCATCATTTTTAGGCAACATATATACTGCCACTCTATGGTCAGTAAAGTAAACACAGCAATGGAGGCATTAGATGACATAGAGGAATTACTGCTGTTGTTGTTTACTCTTAACCCAAAAAGACAGAGCCAGGAACGTCTAGAAGAGGCAAGGCTGTTGTTATGTTTTTCACACATGGCGGGTTATTATCCCCGAGCTTCGTCGTGCGTATGACGAGAATTTCCGCGGACCAATTAGTGAACAGCAGTCTGTTCCGTCACATTTTGTGTTGGTTCAGCACGGTTAGCGCAACCTCTGAAACGAGTGCGAAAAATTGTAACAGGTCCCAGGTCTCACCCCCAGTGGAAACCCAAATAAAGCGTGCCGTACGATGTGGAACTGTTACAAAAATGTGCAGTGGAAAAGGGCCATTAATGAATAGAGATCTAAGAACATGCTAATCAGCCCTACTTATCAGTGGGAATGGGAAGTTCAGCTCTTTTGACTCAGCTCCCTTAGAAGAAATGGCTCTTTCAGCGCCCAAATGACTCCTCATTTTCTTGATTTTCTTTTCATTTGTTGGTCTCTCTAAGACAGGAGTCGGCTATTCTCGTTCTCTACAAAGAATAGTCTCCTAGAGCCAGCTAATGTTTGTTCCCAAGTGTGATTCTCAAAACCTGGCAGAGGTGAACATCCCTGGTCCAGAAAGTAAAAACAGTGTCCCGCCGTTGTTCCAACCAATCATTAAACCAGCTGAATTTAATTAACACAGCTCCTCTGCCAGGTAATGAGCTCGATAGCGAAAACACCTGGTCTAAATGTACAGGCAGATGCAAAAACAGGCAGTGAAAACAAAACACTAATCTGGCATTGAACAAACCCTGAGCAAAAGTACTGAGGGACTAAAGACAAAAGTGGAAGAGGTGCAGCAATCAGTAAAACTGTAGATGATCTGAGGCCTGTACAACGAAGCTAGATTTGCTCCTATTGAGGTAACTTCGGGGGTTAATCCTGGGTTTTCCATCCTACAAGGCTGGTTCCATTCTTACCGGGGTAATTCACCATGGTGACTTAAGATGAACATTTAACCTGCTCCGGAGCAGTTCTTGATAAGAGATCACAGAGTATAAAAGCACCACCTCCTGACCAATCAGTCCTCTGGAAAATGGCCTGACCATTCTTAGAGCATCTTGTTGACATTGGTGCGCAGATCATGAGCAAAGCACTTGGGAGATAAAGAGGTTTTAGGACAGACAGTTTTGATTTCATCCATACAACAGAAACAGTTGTCACTGGGGAAGGTGGCTCAGTTGGTAAGAACCAGAAAGTCCATGGTTTGAGCTCTGGTTCTTCCTATGTCCACCAAAGTGTCCTTGGGCAAGACACTGAACCCCCAGTTGCTCCCAGTTGGGTCAGCACAGCCGGCCAGCGCCAGCAGCTGCCGAAAACCGGTGTGTGAATGTGTGTGTGTGAGTGTCAGCAGTGTAGAGCGCTTTGGGGCTGTAGGTGTATGGCTGGAAAGCGCTATATAAGTGCAAAACCATTTACTGACCACTTTGAAGTATGTTTTTTGTACCTGCTCTTGACTTGTTCCCAAGTCTCTTTAGCTCCGGGGTTTATCTAAAATAATGGGGTTAATAATAGTGGTCATACATGGCATAACGCACAACGACTTGTGCCGTCACGGTGAGGAATTAATATTCCAACACAAAACACAGAACTGAATTGAAAAATAAAAGAGAGGAAGGGCACTGAGGAAGTGGTCTGCCCGAAATGTCTGTGCTACAATAAATTGAAATTGAGTGATCAGAGTGCTTTACATTTATATTATCAATGAATGAACCCAATGAATTAATATAGTATAATCTCATACATCTACGCATTAACGAGTCGGCAATTTTCTACCAGTGATCCTTCCTGGCTGCTGCTGCGGCAACAGTGTTGCTTTTGGCCTGGATGATGTGTTTGAATTCTTCATATTTTTAAAAAATAATTGTCTGCTCCTTCATGGTAAAGTAGGCCGTTCTGCAGGGTTTCTCCATGTTTGCGATTGGTCAGACGCTGCAAACACCACCCTTTTTATTTAGGCGCACACTGACCAAGACAGGAACACCCTGCATTCAATTACCAGCTTCATAGTACTTCTTATCATCGTTGTGAATGTCTAGTCAACCAGGTAATGGACAGATATCCAGTGTATGTTTATCCTGATTCGTAGTACAGGCCTCAGGTGTAGCGGGGGAACAGGAAGTAAACACAAAAGACGCCACAAGGATTATTGGTTATTTTCTTTCCACAGAAAATAACTGTTTAAATGTAAAGTTCTTTGCAAAGACAATAACCAAGACTAACCCTAAAGGACAAAAACCCACAGAACATAGCACCTACAGTAAAGCCCTGGGTTTATATTATGAAGAAAAATGTGATTTTAACTCCTCTATTAAAGCCTGCCCGGCTATTAAGTTACTTCAGTGCTCCTATCTGTAGTGCAGTGATTTAACAACCGGAGCAAGATAAATACATATTTCTTAATTAGATTGTGCGTAAAGAAGTGATCAGTATCAACTGTCTATGGTTGAACTGGAGGTGCAGGTGTATTGAAAGAATATGAGGGGAAATAATTCCACTCATGAAATTTTTCTAATTTTGGGGTGTTCTAGCGTGAGTTCTAAGGCTGTTCACCATATTGTCTCACATAAGATTCTGATATGCTTCAGGGTTATTGAGTTTAAATTGTGCTACAATCTATTTTCATGTAAAGGTGCAATCTGTCCCACCAGTCTGAATGGAAGACCTCATCACAAAAGAGTGATGGAGTGGCTCACTCCAACAGCTAAATCGGTTGTTACAGAGTAGTGTAAAGATATGGCTGAAAGGGGGCTGTGGTACTGAACTTCTATCATATTCTTACCAAAGTATATCACAGACCTTTCATTAAAACCATAGGAAATTTTGTCATTATTAAAAAATGTCGATATTGTGTCTTATTTATTGTGATAAATTAGACCACTTTGTGTTCAGCAGTTGAATGTTTAATGGGTAAAATTCCTCCGCTTTAAAGTCCAAGTCTGCTCTGATTGTTCACTTCATTGTTCACAAATGGTGGTATACAAGACAGTTGGTCATTCTTTGAAAGTGGTCCCAAACTGACCACTACACAGGTGTTAAAGACCCACACCGATCATCTTTTGAGCTATTTTAAAACATTCTCAGTGGTCTTTAAATTATGATTATGCAGTTTTTAGCCCAAATCCCAAAACATTTGTTATTTTCCAGGACTTTCCTTTTGCAGAGCGGCAGTAGCTCATTAGCAATTCGCCTCTGCGTTGTGGGCGGAGCCAGTGCTGCAGTAAATTATGAAAGCTAATACCCATATCTCTCTTCTTAACGCTCCAAACCACTACAGCACATAGGTGTTGATCCGCCCTTGTCTTCTCTACTCCTCAGAACCTGAGCGGAGTGGGGCAGGAACTTGTGCCCCCCCCAGTGGAATTGTTACATCACAACTCCAGTCTGTTTCGGCTGATTTTTAGTGACTGCTATTGGTTCACTGTAATTGGATTGGAGAAATACTCAAAAATGCAATTTTGAGCTTTATTTTCTAAAGATATGTCCTCTAGCTTTAGAAAAATACTACAAGAACATATTAACAACACAAAAAACATGATTTTCATCGGAGTGGGTCTTTAAGAGAAGGTTTCAGGGTGATATACTGTATTCAAGTAAAAGAAGAAAAGGTTGGACGGCAAACAAGTGCTTTAACTGTGTTCAGTAGGAGTCTTTTTGGTGTGGTCTCCATAGCTATATTAACTTTGCAAATGGACAAAAACAAAAATAGTAAACTTTAACATATATTCAAAATTCCAGCCTTTATACACATAATAAATCCCAAATTCCAATGTGTACCTGTAGGATAGTGAAGTTCTCCAGTACGCTGTTCATCATGTATTTCTCCGGCAGGTGTTTCAGCTTGTGGATAAAATTGATCATGTATTCACATAAGGGGGATCGATGAATCCGAAACACATAGCGCCCATTCTCAAAGCGTGCATACTCCGTCTGGGGTGGGGTAAAAAAAACAACAACACACAAGTGTGCATTCCAGTATTTAAGAACATATACCGTGCTGAAAAAGAATTAAAAACACGTTAGAGTGAAATGTGCCATCCATCACAAAAATAACAAAAAAAAACCCTCAAAAATACATGTTTCACTGAAACTCAAATGGATTAACTCGATATATGTGATAAGCTGTAAAGTGAGTAATGTGATATACCTAATGCAGCATATGGCATGCCAGATTTGACAATAAACATATTTCTCGTGACAACTATAATCAAATGATGAAGCCATTAAATATCATCATGTGGTCTACTGAAGCAGATGGCTCGGCCAAAGAATATGAGTGTGTGTGTGTGTTTATATTGTACAATCCATCAGCAGTGAGTGGGGGCAGGGCAATGTATGTGTATAGTGAACAGGAAATATAGGAGTTAGTCAGGCTGGAGAGATTTGTGAATCACTTTTATGACCACAGATCAGTGGCAATTGACTGGAATCCATCTCCACCAGTAGCGGTTATTCACTCAGAGAGATAATAGTGGTTTTTTGATGTGGTCATGACCTGTTAATGTTGAAATATCCCTCATCCATTACCCAATCAGTGAAGCTACTAACTCTTAATCATTCCCAGCTCATAACTGTAAGTGCTGTACAATTCCAAACAAAAGGTGACAGCTCCCTCTTTCTTTGTTGTCCTATGAGCGTACCACGGTGTCCTCAACTTGAACTGCATATTATGTGATGTTTACTGAACCAAAAATAATAAGGAAAAATAAAAGCACAGAAAATCCCAGGTGTGAAATAGCTTAATTTATTTACTGAGTCATTATTATTAGGGAATAACTGTCAACATAAATCTGAGCCATACCTTTAGTAAATCCTCCATGTTTGTCAGATAATATCTCAAATATTATGCACAAAGGGACTCATAAATAAGAAAGCTTGAGGAAGTGGACGCCTGGGGCCTGTTCCAGAAAGCAGGATATGTTGAAACTGGAAATATTAACCCTGGACTGGGGAAAACTCTAGTTCCATAAAGTGAGGTAAGTCTTACCCCAAGTCTGTAACCATGGTAACTGACTCCATGAAGTAAATCTCCTTGCTGGCGGGTTTACCATAAAGAAACCCTGAGTTTCTACCTGTCTCCTATCACCTACAGCAGCTGTCAGACATGGGTTGTCTGTACCAATGCGATTTCAGAAGTTTAGAAGTTGAATTAATACACAATGATTTACGTAGGCAGAAGATTTTTCAGAACTCAGACGTGTTATCACTTTGCATCAATATCATCAAACGGTACTAGTTTGCAGTCACTCAAATTCTCCGGCTATACATATCCAGCATGACACCTGGAGCATACGAGATGATGTAACAGCAAGACTTGTACTTTGCGCAGCAACACTTTAAAACATATCTTTTGTAAATGGGACCTCTCAATAACGGCAACACAGAACATTTTAGAAAGACAACGGTATGTCGAGGAACGTCCTAGCACATGTCTAAAATCATAATTCCATAATTGTGTGATGGGTAGAGATCAGACGGTGTCTCCTCACTATCTATACAGTATCTACAGTCTGGTCCATAAATATGGGGACATAAACACTTTTCTTACCTTTTGGGCTCTATACACTACCACAGTGTATGTGAAGTTAAACAAAAAAGATGTGCTTTAACTGCAGACTTTCAGCTTTAATTTGAGGGTATTTACATCCAAATCAGGTGATAGGTGTAGGAATTACAACAGTTTCTATATGTGCCTCCCACTTTTTAAAGGGACCAAAAGTAATGGGACATACTAAACAATCATAAATCAAAGTTTCACTTTTTACTTTCTTGCAAATTGTTTGCAGTCAATTACAGCCAGAAGTCTTGAACGCAAAGACCTCACCCGACGCTGGGTTTCATCCCTGGTGATGCTCTGCCAGGCCTCTACTGCAACTGTCTTCAGTTTCGGCCTGTTCTTGGGGCATTTTCCCTTCAGTTTTGTCTTCATCAAGTGAAATGCATGCTCAAATCAGATTCAGGTCAGGTGCTTCACTTTAAGCTTCTTTTAAGCTGGAATTGATCTTCTATGTTTTCTTTTTTCTTCTAAATTTTTGTTTTTAATTTTAAATTATGCTTTTTATTCTTTTGCTTTTTAATGCTTCTTCTGCATCCCATTGTAATGCTTTTAATGTTTTATGTAAAGCACTTTGAATTGTTATGTAACATGAATTGTGCTAAACAAATAAACTTGCCTTGGCCATTGCATAGGATTCCATTAATTTGCCTTTAAAAAACTCTTTGGTTGCTTTTGCAGTATGCTTCAGGTCATTGTCCATCTGGACTGTGAAGCGCGGTCCAATGAGTTCTCAAGCATTTGACTGAATATTAGCAAATAATATTGCCTTAAACACTTAAGAATTCATCCTGATGCTTTTGTCAGCAGTCACATCATCAATAAATACAAGGGAAGCAGTTCCATTCGAAGCCATACATGCCAACGTCATTACACTACCACCATGCTTCACTGATGAGATGGTGTGTTTTGGATCATGAGCCGTTCCTTTCCTTCTCCATACTCTTCTCTTCCCAACACTCTGGTACAAGTTGATCTTTGTCTCATCTGTCCATAGGATGCTGTTCCAGAACTGTAGCTGTTGTTTGGCAAACTCTAATCTGATCTTCCTGTTTTTGAGGCTCACCAATGGTTTAAATCTTGTAGTGAACCCTCTGTATTCACTCTGGTGAAGTCTTCTCTTGATTGACGACTTTGACACACAAACACCCACCTCCTGGAGTGTTCTTGATCTAGCCAACTGTTCTGAAGGGGTTTTTCTTTGCAGAGATATAATTCTTCTGTCCTCCACCACAATTGATTTCCGTGGTCTTCCAGGTCTTTTGGTGTTGCTGAGCTCACCGATGCGTTCTTTCTTTTTAAGAATATTCTAAACAGTTTATTTGGCCACACCTAATGTAGTAGCTATCTCTCTGATGGTTTTGTTTTGCTTCATTGATAGTGACAGCTCTTTGGATCTCATTTTGAGAGTTGACAGCAACAGATTGCAAATGCAAATTTCAACCATGGAAACAACTTACCTGTTTAATTGATGAAGAGACAACAAGGGAAAAGCACACACCTGTGAATGGAACAGCTTTTGAGTTGAACATCCCACTACTTTTGGTCCCTTTAAAAAGTGGGAGGCACAAATAGAAACTATTGTAATTCCTACACCTATCACCTGATTTGGATGTAAATACCCTCAAATTAAAGCTGAAAGTCTGCAGTTAAAGCA
>JAPMNP010725630.1:0-10364 GCA_029874935.1 Atherina boyeri
AAGTTTGTGTGTGGAGGGGGGGCCCTCTGGGCAATATCCTGTCCCGGGCCCAGGCAAGACTGGCTACGGCCCTGGTGCTAATAGCCGCATATTTCACCTGTCAATCAATAGGACACGCCCCTAATTTTGAACAATTTTAAGATTAAATAACATTTAAACTGATGACTTGTGAAATACCCCCCCCCCGGGTTGTCATGAAGGTAAACTTGACCTGTTAAACCTAAAATGGATGCTTTTACCAAGCTGTAAACATGTTGATTTCTGTTGAGAAGTTGCTCTTTTTAACATGGGAGAGTATGGGGACTTTCAATGTTTTGCTAAAATAAGTGATGTTGTGATGATGAGAAGCAGGTAATGAAAGCATAAAACCAATCAGCACGGGGTGGGTGGGGGGTCTCCACAGCTTTTTGATAGTTGGATGAAGGGGGTCCTCGGGGGAAAATAGGTTGGGAACCACTGATGTAATGGATTTGTTTTAACTGGATTATAATTTGGCAGCAGTTTATTGGACTGTTTCTGTGAAGCTGCCTTGAGAGGGGGAATAGATGGTTATTTTACTTTGAAGGCCATGATTGTGCCCGGAAGTCTTTTATTTTGGCTTCCTCCTGTGACAGAGCGGCAGTCTGTGCGGAAGTTCTTTCATCCAGCGGGAGGAGAGGTAGAAGAGGCTGATCTTCGTCTCAACTTTCCGCCGAAACACAACAAACTGTCCGGGGAGGAAACTCCGGCGCCCCGCGAACATCCGCCCTCTGCCGCCGACAGCAGCAGCAGCTCCTCCGCGGGCCTCCACTACTCACGGTGAGTCCGCAGCTCCTTGCCCGGCCTTCTGCGCTCTGTTGTCTGGGAAAGACAGTGAAAAAGAAAAAAAGTCCCCGCGGCCTGCTGCTCTCGGTGCTAGCTGAATGCGGTGACATTGCGGGGGCGGCGGGACTGTTTGCGGGAGATATTTGGTTCAGTTGCGTCAGTTACCGTCGGGAACAAGTCTAACATCCGGTCCAGATTTTCAAAGTAAACACCCTCTCGTGAGGAAAAGCTTTACAATAACGTGATATTTAATTTGTTGTTAACATTAATTTACTTTTATCCAAGTAGAGATACATCAAACGCGAGTCTGCTGGACTAAAACATTTCCAGGACATAATTTTTGTTATTTTAATTTTCTTATTCTGGAGGTCCAGCTGCCATAACTTCCGGTTTTAGCGACGCAAACAGCTATTAGCTTTCTCCAGCTAGCTGGAGCTGTAATCTCCATTTTAGCTTTTTGCTCTGTCCGCCCCAGCACGGCCTGTCCGACCTGCTTCACGCGGGCCCCGCACAGCGCGTGACTGACAGCCGGTGAGTGCGTGGTGGTCGAGCAGCAGTTTATAAGAAGCAGGCTAACGTGAGGAACTGTTAATTTCTTGGGTTTTCAGTGCAGGCAATTTAAAAAATAAAAAACAACAAAAACAAAACAGACTCCAGCGGGTCAGGTGTTCGGTTCCGACACACCTGAGTGCCCCGAAGCTGGGTGCTGGTGGGCCGGCTCACGTGAGCTGGAGGGATAGTCTGTAACCTGATGGAAATGAGATGTGTTGGGCCAGTTCTGCCTGAGCAGGTGCAGGACCCAGTGATGAAGATGAGTCACTGAAAGCTGGTCTGGGACCTCATGATGTGCAAACACTGCTCGGTTCTGGGCCTCTCGAGACAGTTTGGACTTGTTAGGGGAGTAAACCAGAGCCAGAGTTGCTGAGTTTCACCATGGTGGTTTGTTGATCAAATAAACAAAGTGACTCCTCTTTGGCATAAATCAGCTGATTGTGGTCGCCCTGATCTCACCGAAGGTGAGATGGTGATGATGTCATACAAACCTGACCAGACAGCAGTCAGGAAGCTGTTTCTGAGGAGCTGCATGAGCTCTGAATTATTTCTTTCCTCTAAGACCGTGGATCTCAAACTGGGGTCACAAGATAATTTCAGAGGGTCGCCAGATCATTTGTTCAAATAAAAAGGGAAAAAAAAACATCCTACATTATGTAGTATCTGATAGTTATGACTCTGTATTAGGGCCACACAAGGAAAAAAAAAAGTTCTATGGTTTCTTTTTTACTACACCTTGCTTACTTTGAAAATAAAGTGGAAATGTGGAGAATAAAGTCAAAATACAGTCAAGAAAAAAAAAGGAAATTTTGACTTAATTCTTTATTTCTACTTTATTTTTTAAATAATATTTCAACTTTTATACTCGACATTTTGACTTTAATCTCAACATTTCCACTTTGTTCTCGAACTGAGGAAGGGTTAAAAATAAGAATTCATTTTAATTTTTGTCCTTCATTGTGTGGCCCGTCCTAGATAGTTTTCCAGCCTTACATTTTATTTTTAATCATTAGGTGTCCAGAAACAAAGTTATTACTGGTGCTATTTTTTCCAATTTAAAAATAAATAAATAAAAATTTGCATTAATTTGACTAGAAAACACATTTTCGGCACTTGGGTGCTTTGTCACAGCCACCAAAAAAAACTTCTGAAAAAAAAAAAAAAATCTGACAGTTTTCTAGCCTTACATTAAGAGCATGACACAATTAACCGTATGTTACCTTGGGGTCATGTTTCAAAAAGTTTGAGAACTACTTTTCTAAGAAGGTAGAAATCAGCTCAGATTAATTTACTGACTGTATATTCTGTTTTTGTAAATGGAAACGTCACTATTACTGGATGTCATGTATCCCACGATTAATCAATCTGAATGATTCCTCAATATCCTCACTTTCTGTTAAAGATTTCAGAACCATAGCGGCAGATCAGAGCGACTTGGAACGAGAATAAAGTCAAACTACATCCACGTGTTGCAACGGAGGCATGTAGGAGTGGGAGAGTACGGCAGAAGAAGAGTTATTTCCCCCAAACAAACAGATTAAAACATCCTTGAAGCTTTTTTTCTCATGATAGGAAAGACTACAGTGTAATTGTGGAGGACGGCTCCCCTATCTAAAGCTGAAGTGCATGCAATATGTTTCACCGCCTGCTTTAAATGTAGTACAGCAACTAATAGCTAAACACTGGTGAAATGAAGGCGTTTTGTGGCAGATAATGTCTTATTTGGGGCCCTGACAACGCCAGCGTGATGGATCTAAATATCTCCTGATAGACTTCAAGTAACTCCAAAATTGTCTGGGTGAGTTTATGAACGTATTTCATGCTATAAATAAGTTTTTTGTTTTTTTTTTGTTTTGTTTTTTTAAGGGTATTTTTCCTTTTAAGTGCTGGTGGAAAGCTATTTATTTTCCTGTAGTCATGTAAAAGTTGGAAGGACATGTTTCATCCCCTGACAACTGATTCATATTAATTCTGCTCCCATCGGCCGGTAATGATCCAGACGGGACTAATTTCCCACCTTGATGTGTTCAATGGGTCTGCTTGAACAAGTTACTCTCATTTTACATGTAATCCTGAAAGTCATCACATGATCTGTGAGGATTAAAATCTGTAAAACTCGAGTTTGTGTGACTGGAAAACTTATTTTGCGTGTTCAAATTGATTCTTTTGTTCGGATTCAAAACACATTTACAAAAAGCCAAAGTTACACTCTGATTATTTTTCACATTTTTCACCGTTATGAGACTTTATTTCTCTTCATAATAATCCCTTGGTTCTGGTCCAGATGGCTGGGTTCAGTCGTGGTTGCCATCCTGTTGAGAGACTAAATGATGTTCAGGCGTCTGCTCTGATTTTAAATCTGCTGATGGAAACATTTCATACAAATTTTAGATTTTTCAGAAGTTAAATACATTTTCCCGTCAGGGAATCAATCAAACACAGACATTTAAAAATAGTTTTAGTCTGACTTTAAAGTCGGGACGTGATCAGATACCATGGTGATCAAGGAGGTTAAACACAGAAAATGTTTGAATTTACAGGCTGAACACGCCTGGAAGAGAGGTTAAAGGACAAGTTCGGTATTTTACTCTTTGTTGTGATGAAATCGAATGATTTTGATTGAAATTTGGACACATACTGCTACTACAGTTTCTGCGGTAGCAGAATTGCCCCTGCAATGGCTGCATAGGTGCACAGGAGCAGTCCTTCCTAAAACGCATTAAACTTTCGTTTACAAAGACATGAAACTCAGAGTGGTCACAGAGTTACACAGATATGTTCACACAAAAATCGCTGCAAAAGATGCTTTCTTTTAGGAAGGATTGTCAGTGGAGGGGGGGGTGCTGCTACAGAAACCATTAAAGCTCGGGCCAGCAGCATGTGTCCAAATTTCAATCAGTCGTTCGATTTCATCATAAACAATCTGAAAATAGGGCTTTAAGTGTAAAATACGGAACTTGTCCTTTAAGGTGACAGCCATCAGGTGAGATGGGCTACCGGGTCAGTCTGTGACAGAGTGGAGCATTGTCTCTCGAAGAGGATCTTTGGTTCTAGAGATTTAAACTGAAAAATGAAGCCCAGCTGCAGATTCTTGGTTTGGACCGGGACTCTTAGTCCTGATCTCGGGTCGGAGGAACCGTGTGAAAGTTTCTTTTACTGGTGTGAAGACGCTGCGAGGTGCTGAGAAATCCCCGACTCTCAGATCAAATCAGATTTTCTGATCATTCAGGTTTGATGTTGATGAGTCATCTCAGGACTGAGCCGGCTCTACAAAGCAACCGCATCGCTGACTGTTTCTTCTTCTTGTGTTTCCAGGGCGATGGCGCGGCCGAGCCACAGCGATCACGTCCTCCAGCAGCTCAACAACCAGCGGGAGTGGGGCTTCCTGTGCGACTGCCTCATCGCCATCGGCGACATCTACTTCCGGGCGCACAAGGCCGTCCTGGCCGCCTGCAGCTCCTACTTCAGGATGATGTTCATCCGGGACCAGCAGGGGGCGGGGCGTCTGGACCTCAGCAACATGCAGATCAGCGCCGAGTGCTTCGACCTCATCCTGCAGCTCATGTACCTCGGACGCATCGTGGTGGGGAGCTACGAGTTCGAGGAGCTCAAGGCGTCCATGGCGTACCTGCAGATGTACTACATCCCCGACTCGCTGGAGGACCTCCGGGACATCCGGAGCTCCAACCTCACCCCGTCTTCTACCGCCTCCTCCTCTTCATCTACGTCCTCCGCTGGACCCGCTGCCGGGAAAATGATGTTCGGAGTCCGGATGTACGAGCAGCAGAGGCCGGCCGCCCCGGAGGGGGAGCGCCTGGCGAAGACGGCGAGCGGCGGCGCCGGACGTCCAGCCGTCCCGGCCCCGGTCAGCCGGCCGGCGGGGGCAGAAGAGGCGGTCGCCGCTCCTCTGATAGTGGCCCCGCCCGCGGTGGACGGAGCCATGGAGCAGCCGTGCGACCTCAGGAAGAGGTCCGGCGGCAGGAGTTCGGCGCTCAAAGACCGGCCCAGATTCGGCCGCACCTACACCTGCGACGACTGC
This sequence comes from Atherina boyeri, assembly GCA_029874935.1. NCBI lineage: Eukaryota > Metazoa > Chordata > Actinopteri > Atheriniformes > Atherinidae > Atherina > Atherina boyeri. Next base: position 5,396 of record JAPMNP010725630.1, read on the forward strand.
GGCTTCGTCTTCAGCTGCGAGAAGCTGCTGATCGAGCACATCCTGACCTGCACCAACCGGAAGGCGTTCCACGCGCCCAAGGGCAACGCGGAGGGCGACAACGACTCCAACAAGGCAGAGAGCTCCGCCTCCGAGAGCGTGGAGGAGCACCGGGTTACCTGCAAAGGAGAAGACGAGCCCGACCTCCCCATCAGGTCGGTGGCGGCCGGGACGGACGGCGAGCCCGGGTCCACCAGAACCATCAAGATGGAGCCCGAGGAGAGCGTCTTCCCCGACATCGAGATGGTGCGTGTCGGCGACCACGCCTCCAGGAACTGTAGCAAACGCAAAGATGTGCCGCGGGAGAACATGGACTCCACCCGCGAGCCGGAACCGGGTGTGTCCGGCCTGGAGAGCAGCGGCGAGTCGGCTGAGGGTCACCTGTCGAGCAGCGACGCCGCCGCGATCCCCGCCAAGCTGCGGAAGGTGAAAGACGAGCGTCCGGACGGCGACTGCGCACCCTGCGAGTTGTGCGGCGCCGCGCTTACGGAGGAGGACCGCTCGGCCCACTACCTGTCCAGCCACATGGGACACATCTGCGCCTGCGGCCGCTGCGGCCGGGTGCTCATCAAAGGGCGGCAGCTTCAGGAGCACGCCGAGCGCTGCGGCGAATCCCACGGCGGCGAGTCGGACTCCCACGGCGAGGACGAGGCGTCGCTGCTGGGGGAGCCTCAGGGCATGGAGGAGGCGGACCTGGCGTGCCCCCACTGCGGCCTGCTGTTCCAGAACGAAAGCCTGGCGCTGGAGCACGCCCTGTCCTGCCACGAGCAGGAGCTGTTCCGGCCCGTGATGCTGGAGGAGGGCGCCGAACCGGACCACCGGCGCAAACACTTCTGCAGCATCTGCGGGAAAGGCTTCTACCAGCGCTGTCACCTGCGGGAGCACTACACCGTCCACACCAAGGAGAAGCAGTTCAGCTGCCAGACGTGCGGGAAGCAGTTCCTGCGGGAGCGCCAGCTGCGCCTCCACACCGACATGCACAAGGGCATGGCGCGTTACGTGTGCCCCGTCTGCGACCAGGGCACCTTCCTCAAGCACGACCACGTGCGGCACATGATCTCCCACCTGGCGGCCGGCGAGACCATCTGCCAGGTGTGCTTCCAGATCTTCCCCGGCGGCGAGCAGCTAGAGAAGCACATGGACGTGCACCTGTACATCTGCGGCGTCTGCGGCGAGAAGTTCCGGCTCCGGAAAGACATGCGGAGCCACTACAACTCCAAACACACCAAGAGACTATAGGACGCGCAGAGACGTCGGAGCAAATCGTGCACTTGACACCAAAAAGACTTTTTATCGGCACTTTTAGATGTTTGTGTGGCTCAAGCTGCTGATTGGCTGCTTAGAAACTGGTGGGCGGAGCTTTAGAGTCCATGCTCAGGTTGTTTGTCTGACTGATTTCACTCTACAGGTTCTAGAAATGTTCTCCAGAACCACAGAATCGAACACCAGAACCTTGGTGATCGATGTTCTTTATAAAAAGTTACCAAAGTCCAGTTTGCTGACGGACACATCGGGTTGATCTGGACCGCTTCCCGACTGAACCCGGGTCGGTCGTAGTTGCCGCGGTTCTGAACTCCAGAATATTCAGAATCAGGCTTGACGGCCCGGTTCCTCGCCTCCCAGCTCTACGTTTTGGTGCCTTTACCGTCATGCTGTCTGCAGTGATGCATGATGGGAGGACGGCCAGGTACCAGGCCCGACCCCGGTCAAACTGAAACCCAAAAAGTCCAACACTAGAATCGGTACCGACCCGCTGGACTCCACTGTGATATGAGTCCTCCTGTCAGTGTAGCTCCGCCGAATCAGAACAGGTTCAGGTTTGTTCCAGCTGCTCGGAACCAACAGAATCAGAATCGTAGACGGGTCAGAAATGAGTCCAAACCAAACTTTTAGAATCCAGAACCGGAACCAGAGTGACTCGTATATCACCTTAGAACATTTTGGTACCAGAACCAAACAAACGTGATCTGTTTCAAGCTGAACTGGTTCAGAACGGACCAGAACATTTTAGATCTGACTCCGGTACCACCAGTTTAACCGGATCTTACCGAGCCAAACAGAACTATTTTAAATCCAGTCCAGGACGGTCCTGACCCGACGAGCCAGCCGAGATGGTTCTGGTTCCTGATCCTCATCCTGTTCTTGTGTCAGCAGACCCAACTCTTGTCGGTTTGGATTATGTGACAGGTTCTGGTTCTGGTGTTTAAAATCCAGAGCCAGAACCGGCATTTAACCAGTCCAGACCGGTTGATGTGGGTCTGTGATGGGAAAACAAACTGGTGCTTCGAGGTTCTATAGTTGATCCAGAACCTGGTCTGAACCAGAACCAGATCCAGACGGGTTAAAAGGATTAAAACTGTTCTGAAAACCTTCAGGAGGCTCCGTAGAGGCAGCTGGAGGTCAGGCGTCGCTGGGACAATCACTTGATTTGGATCAGAACCGTCCCAGAACTGTCGAACTAAACGTCAGAATCAAACTAAAGCAGATTTTCTGCGGCAGGAACCTTTAAACACTAGTCCAGCGCCATCGGTCCAGGTTCTGGATCCGGGTGGTTTTTTGTGTTCAGGTTGTTCTGTTGATGTTCTGCTGTGTGAACCGGGCCTTTTCAAGCTCCAAATAAACCAAGTGAACTTCTGTCTGTCTCATCAGTGTTCAAATCAAACTTTATTGTCCCTGTTTCAGCTGCAGTACACAGCATGTCCACAGGATGGCGCTGCAGGAGAGCCCGACACATTCACACAAAATTCAGCCATTTTTTTCAGGTTTGCCGTAAATTATCAGAAGCTCAGGACCAATAAACTGAAAGCACATGAAGTGGTGATGCTGAGTCACATGAGATCCTTCTTAAAGGGACATACCACCATTTAGGCAAATATGCTCATTTTCCACCTCGAGTTAAACAATAGTTTTACCTTTCCTCCGTTCATCCAGCCATACTGAGTCTGGAGACCCCATTTGTGGTTTTAGTTTAGCATGAATCATTGAATCAGATTAGAAACTTGAAGTAACATTGGGTGGGGTGATAATGTGTGGATAGAGTATGTTCGGATCTTGCTTTATTTGGGTTTGCGAAGGTTTTGAATGCATAATTGTTTTTATTTTGTAAAGCACTTTGTGGTACTTATGTATGAAAAGTGCTTTTTTAAATAAAGTTGGATTTGATTTAGACCATTAGCACCTAATGCTAATTGTTAATGGTCTAATCAGATTCAATGATTCATGCTAAACAATACATATCACTAACTGCGGCGTCCAGCATGTATGGAAACCCTTAAAAACTAGCTTTTAGCTCTTTCAAATGTCAAAACAAGAAAAACGTTTAACAAATATTTAAAGATTATACGAGTTATGAACTTTAAAAAAAATAAGTTACATTTTTGATAATGTGAAGAAAAAAAAAAAGAGTCTTATCTAGCTGGGAAATAAAAGTTTTAAACATTATTTATATTGCAGAGTAAATAAAAACAGGGATAAAAGCCAGAAGATGAGAATTTACCTTTGTCATGTTAATAAATTAACCCTTTGATGAATAATGTCTACTTCACTGGATGCTTATTTAATAAACTGGTTATCTGCATGGGTCAGGATGATATATTAGTCATAATTAGCCACTTCACTGGACATTAGTGAGTCATCCAATCGAAGTTTGTGATAATGCTAGATTTGGTATCGATCCGATACCAAGTCTAAATCTAATGATTTCTTAGGACTTAATTTGTTTTTGTGATTTGCATTTTGGATTATTAATCAGATAAAAATCAGTTCTACAAAAGCTTTTGTTCAGAAACACAAAAATAATTTTTCAGGCAGAGTGTTCAAAAACTACAATACAATTATAAAACTAAATCTCTCTCTTCATTGCACTTYTGTTTATTTAAATAAACAAAGTTACAAAATGATCACTTCACAACAAATAWAAAAAAAWGTGAAACAAATTCTCTTTTCAAGTAGCATGTTTACAAAAATAAGAAGGTTTTCTCCTTTAGTGCACTTTGACAAACACGGTCAGGTCGCAAAACAAGAGAAACGTAGTAAAAGAAGAGTAAAAATAAAACGTAAGTATCGGTATTATTACGTTGGTATTGATCAATACCGATACCAACGTTGGCATCGATACTTGGATCGATCCGCCCACCCCTACCATCCGATACACTGCCACTCACTAGAATAAACAAATGTGTTGCATTCATTGTAATTATGAAGTTTGCCTCGGGTGAGAAATGGGACAAACGTATGATAACTATATATTTTCACAGAATATTTCATATAAACATGACAAGTATATTTTATTCATCCTGTTTTTATTGTATTTTATCTTGGTAAGCACTTTGTGTTGCATTCATTGTATGAAAAGTACGATATAAATAAAGTTTGAGTTTAAAATATTTTTATAGGATGAAAATAAAAACTAGATTAAAAAGTCAAATAAGATTAAAATTACAGAAAAGCATGACTGTAAAAGATTGTAGAAGTAAAATATTGTAAGGAAAAACTATGGCACCATTTCTTTTAATGATTCATGCATCAGACACCTTCCAGAGAAAATCATTCAGGCCAACTCACTGCGATCTAATTCACACAAATCCACATCAGTACGTCTAAAAACCAACATTGCATGAGAGGAATCTGTGGCCCAGACAGATTTACTTCCTGTTTCTACATGAACAGACTTTGTGGTTGACAATGAAACCACTAAAAATAATAAAATCAGTGTAGCGGTGAGTCTAATCCTGGTTTGATGGGATTAAACAAACGGAGCTACATTCAGAAGCAGCTGAGCAGGACACGCCCCCGTAAAACCGTCCAATCGTCTGATTCAGAAAATAATCGGTTCCTTAAAGGTACAATATGTAGGATTCTGGCCGAAACTGGTACTGCAATCATGTGAAGCCGTAGCCTATGTAAGAAATTACTAAAAATGTCCAAAATA
>JAPMNP010725634.1:0-13710 GCA_029874935.1 Atherina boyeri
AACAGAGAAAGTTCGATTGTCCAGAGCTTAATTAATACCTTGATGCATCTCCTGTGCATATATATTGAGACAAGGATGGTGGTCCAATTAGAAGGCCAGCATGTAACTATGCTGAGGGATATGACTATAGATAATGAAAAATCACTATAGTTTTCAGTTTTGATGTAAGAGCTTTAATCTCCCTATTTTTTAACTGAAATATTTTTTACATTATTCTCATTCTCAGTTGTTTTCTTTAACGATCTGAAATGCCTCCTCTGAAAAACCGCGACCTCAGAAGTTTTTCATGGAGCCTTATGGGTTTTTATCACCCTGTGCTATGCCATTCCTCAAGCTGCCTCCTCCTCTGCAGCTGCAAACCAATCATAGCAGGCTGAGATAAATCTTAATGCAGAGAGGGTTAAAAGATGCATTATTTGGCAAATAAGCATGTATAATATGTATTGATGACTGTAGTGCGGTCGGCTTGTGTGCTGTTTTTCTTGCATTACTGCCCAAATAATTAATACTTTGGGAAACAAATTTATAATTTTTCCCTATCTTCATCTCTTACTTTCAAGTATAAACCTTAATCCTGCCTGTTGACCTCATACTTAAACCGCCTCTTGTAAGAATAAATATACTTGCTTTGATAATGTTTACCTTGCTGCTGCCCAGACCTTGCAGGACAGTAAAGCCTGTAGCTCTAAACAAGCAGAAATTAGATTAAAGGAAAAGGGAACCGTGACAGAGACAGACTCTAAAAGAGTCCTTCAGGTGACGTCTGGAGAAAAGAAAGCACTGCAATGTCAGAGAACAACTATGTGCCAGCTTCTGTCAGCCGTTCCTTCACCCGCAAGGTTGATATCGCAGCGATACTGGTTCCTGACAGGAAGAAATACTGTCAGCTTTACTGTCTAGTACCTCTCTGACACACACAAACGTGTGCTCTATGTCATCAGAGTCAGCTTCTTTAGTTTCCCTCTCTTTCCCCGTCTGAAAGACTGGCTTTGCCACACTTGGTGAATATATATAATCCTTGGTGTATTTCCTTGCCAGTTAAGGTTTATGGTTTTCTTTTAGTTTAATGGTTTTTGGTTTAATAAAGCTTTTTGAATCTACTTCCAACCCACTTTGTCTTGCACTTGAGTCCTTCTCCAAATACACATCACAACTTGACTGAACATGATTCAGCATGTTTGAAGGGCAAACCTACTCACACACATTGCAATCAGTTTATCACCACTGAAAAGTGATGGCTGGGTGAACATGGGGCTTGTGGTCAAGTATGATTGAAGCAAGTCATTCCTTTTGTTAGCATATCAGATTGTCTCTGCTAAGTCTTTTTCAGGCTGTCATTATCGTGGGTTTTTGGTGGATGGTGTGCCAAACAAAAGGATTTTGATTGGTCACAGCTAAAGTTGGTACCAGGAGTAGTTTTTACCAAAGTGGCTTCTTCTACAGTAGCGTTTCTAAGACTGTTGGGTGGTGCTGGGAACAATATTTTTAAACGAGGGATGTTAAAGTGGCAATCCATTGTTAGATTTTGATGATTGACACCTCTTTCGACCAATCAGAGTCAGGAGAAATTCACCTTAGAAACACCAATGAGGATCAGAGAAAGTGAACCCAGGATGTAATCTACGATCAGAAGAGGGCTCACTCAAGCCCAAAACACTTTTCTTCTTAAAGCTACCCTTACCGACGTTGCATTTCAGAAAGCACAACGCAATTATTTGAACATCAACAGTCCCACCTCACTCTACAGCCCCACCCCCTCATTCCCCCAGGACCTAATGCAGAAGCAGACGTCCCTCGGTTAATCCTGTAGTTTTCATTGAAAATTTTGAGAATGGAATGATTGTTTATTTTAGTTTCTGGTAGGTCTGTCTTGTATTTCAGAGTTCCATTACCTTATTAATAGCATTTTAGCCTATTCCAAAAAAGTGTAACAATGCAACATCAGTAAGGGTAGCTTTAACGTAAATAATATGGAAATTTGTGAGTCATTTCCAACTAATACATATTCAAAGGAGAAGATTTTAGCAGCATTTTTTTCTCCTGGAATATAAGTTTTTGTCCACAAAACAGCAGAAGTAAGACAGATTTTTATATTTTTTTGTGTGTGTTTTTAATTGCGCTTTGTTTAAGAGTTTATGTTCAGTAGAGGCTTTAAGCTAAATTTCCCTTGGTCATTTTTGTATGCTGCATGCTAACACTGGTGCTTCTTTGGGAACACAGATGGTTCGTACTGCACGAATCAGGATTAAGTCACATTATACAATCCACGTACCACTATCACAGGCCTCCATTCAGCTCACCTGGTAGAGCAGGTGCATATATATATGAAGGAGGTAACAATTCCTCGTTGTAACCTGCTCTGGTTTGATTCCAGAGAGGACCATCAAACAGACTTCAGACTAACTTTAGTAGTGTTAGCAGCATGACTGTTTTTTAGTGGCTAATTTCAGATGTTCTTTGTAAATAAGACCTGTTTAGATTTCGATTTTCATATTTCTAAGCATTACATGTGTAATTTCTATTGACAGAGTTTTAGTTTCATGGTAGGATGATTTTTTATTTTGATATGACACTGAATAATTAACATTTGGCCTGATACTCTGGGAAGACATTTAAGCTACACTTACACTGCAGGCAAGTCTGACTTGTCCATATACGACCCATGTTATATTTTTGTGACAGTCTGAACTGCACAAATCTGATTTAGTCAAGTCAGACCCATTCCGCCTTCATATGCGGTCCTGAATCAGATCCATTCCTGTTGTTTTTCAAAGTGTCCTCAACTTCATCCCACTTTGATGTCACTGAGGTAAGACAGACATCACAATCTGCCACAGAAGAAGTGTGACATGGTCATATTGAATGTAAAAGATGGACTAAACAATAATATATCATCATTTTGCTGCTTTGATTCCATCAATTTCAAATGTGATACAAAGACACCAACATGTGTAGCAACCATTTTTACTTCTTTAATGTGATGTCACATTTTTTCTGTGCATGGGATAACATCTGGGCCGAAGTCTGTTCAGACTGGGGTCTGATGAAGATCACATTTAAATTATAATTAAAAAAAACAATCAGATCTCAGCAAAAAAAAAATCTGATTTGAGCATTAAGACCTGCAGTGTGAACTAGGGATGGGACGATACACTCGATACGATGCAACTCGATATGCCAGGGTCACAATACGATATGTCACGATACGATATCAAAAAAAGAAAAAGATTAATGCGTGATTACAACTTATTTATTTTAGTTTCAGTTGCCAGGGAAACACAAACAAGAACCCTCCCTGCTGCTCTAACCCATAGGTTAAGTTATCTCAGCCTCTCTTAAGTCATGGCCCTGGCCTAGGATTGATTCTTCCTTAGAAAAACTAACATATCTAAATTAACATTTAAAACTTTAAAAAATGTATAAATTGAAAAAAAAAAAAATACTGTATATATATTTTTTTTGGCGATCCATTTTTTTCAAACTAGATGCATATCGTCATGTTTTGTATCGCGATATTTCGCCAAACGGTATTTCGTCCCAACCCTAGTGTGAACATAACCGGTTGGGGACCTGGTTAATGGACAGGGGCATTGGGTTAAAAAGGTTGACTGTCACTGCTCTATAGAATGGTCTTATTTGGAGTCTTCTTCTATCAGCAACACTCTAGACTGGACAGATGCTTAGGATTTGAACCCAAGCCACACCATGCCCCTGCTTCCAAATAAAACTGTTGCCATTTCGGTTTGTTGGACCTCTTGTCTGGCAGATGGCTTTAACTTGTGCACTGCGTCAGCGCACCGCGGGAGGGTTCCTAGAGACAATGCACCTCACCACAGGGCGCTGGTCATAAAGACAGCAGCTCTATGGTTTGACCCGAGGGGTGTGAGTGTGTTTAGCTTGGAAATAAGCTTGGAAAACTAAGGATAGGCTTATTAAATGCAAATGACTGACGTAGTTCCATCAGAAGCAATGGTGGAGACTTGGCAAGAGTCTGACAAAGAAACAGTTTGAGTTTATTGTGTAGTCACCAAACACAATGAGTATTTGCAAAACCTTAAATAACTATCAGATTGAATTTTTACTTTTCACAAAAAGTACTTTTTAGTCCGTGAAAGCAGTCGTGTAATGTCCTCTGTGGCTGTAAGGGGGCTCAGGGGGAATATGAAATCAAATTGCATAATGGTAAGTGTAGGATCTTGTGATTTTGGATTCCAGCCCATAATAGACACTGAAAATGAGTGCTCTTTGTGATTCTGCCAACTATTGGTAAACATTTGCATAGTTACAGCAGGAGAAAATTGAGGCTTAAATGTAACCATGTGAAGCTTTTATCAATAAGTCCCCAATTTTCCTGCACGCATACAAGCATTACAGCAGAACGCACAGGGATAAAAGTAATTGCTCAAATTCTGATTATTGCAGTTGCATAAAGTTAAATATCGATTACTGTTTTTGTGGCTTTGTATTTTTTTTAAAACAACTATAATGGCTTATTGGCCTCCAGTTTTATCAGAGTACACTCAAGCAGTTTGCAATGTAGCCCAGCTAAATAACATGGGTAGCACAAAGCATGCAGTTCCTTCTAAATAACTCTAAAACATGTGCATTACACTAAAAGGGCTCAATATTTGAGGGCCTTTTAGCTTTTTTTTGTTTGTTTTAATACAGTCCTTTTCCACTAGAATCCATTTGGTTTGACTTAACTTGGCTTTAAGGGTTTTCCTTCAGAGGAAAGTACCAGTACTGTACTAGCATCTGGTACCAGATGCTTTAATAGCACCTGGTATGCTGGGAGAGAGAGAGCTGAATCAACCTGAAAATATGATGTCTACAGAATGCAGGCCACTGATTGGCCAGGGAATGACTTCACCGGATAAGTCATGGGAGCAACTTTTCGATCCGATGGCTCTTTTCTTTAACCTCAAGTCTGAAAAATACCAAATAGAGTCAAGATGAATTGAGTTTATTAGAGCTGTGCAGGTACAAATGGGAAAAGAAGCTTTTTTCTGCAATTTTGTGGTTTTGGTTCACTCTCCACGCTTCCATCAACTGTCAATCACAGCAGGTGTTTTTTTCTGGCAGAAATGGCAACATCAAACTCAGTCATGCTGCAATGATCAAAAAACACAGTGTAGGGAATGACGGTAGATCAAAACAAGCTTAAAGCAGAATCAATGTGCAATAACTCCAAATAAAGGCTTATTGCTCCATTTTTGTTTGTTGTAACCAAAGGTGTCGGCCATTTCCTTCGCTCAACTTAACATTTCTGACATGATATTGGACTTAGATATACTGTCCAGTTTTGACTGTTGACAAATCTCACTATGTGCTGCTTTCTTCATAAGTCATATAGGAAGAATTTAATTTGTTAATGCAGAGCTGGGGTCATCCCGTCAGCTCATTATTTCATTAAGGACCATTTGAGCTATACAGAGCCGTGTGTGTGTGTGTGTGTGTGTGTGTGTGTGTGTGTGTGTGTGTGTGTGTGTTACCCTTATTTGAAACAAAGTGCTTATCTCAGATTATCAACAGCCTGATTAAACTGTTGTGCTCGAGTCAGAGCTCATAGGGGCATTAACCAGCATGATTATTTAATTATCCTGTAATTATTGTGTCTAATGAGCCACATGAAGACAAAACAGAAGGTCAGATGTCACAAATCAGCCTGCAGATCAGCTCTTCTGTAGAGCTTTTGTATATACTGGCAAAACGCTGGCATAATGAAAAAAAGACGAGCTGCACTGGGAGTCTGAGACAGCGGTGGTAGCTACATGATGACAACTTATAAAGGTTAAAGTCCATTTTTCTCTACATGCTCCAAACAACATATGATCCGAGTAAATGAGAGCATGAATTATTCCTAATCTCTCTGGATCTTTTACATCACTGCATTCACCAAGAAGCATTGCAGACACCCTATACCAGGTCTAATTGTGACAATAACAGGTGACACCATCCTTTAATCTTACTGTTTCTAATGTTTTGGTTTAGAGGTTTTAAAGCAAACTGATGTCAGATATCCCAAAGTTTGGGTAATGGAATACAAAGAAGTAATGATAAAGTCACTTTATATGATGTAATAGTGGCATCAGGGTAGAAATATGCGGTAGCGCTGAACTCTCTCTCCTTACTGGCTTCTACTTTATATTGTAGTATTTCATATGAAACAGACTATTTGAAAACACAACAGTTTTATGAGCTGATGGACATAAAAAAGCTCGAAAAAGTACAAACCAGACTGAAATAATAACGTGTAAAATGAAGATGATAAAAGCAGCGCTGCATGTGCGTGTGTCTACACCACAGTGGGGTGCACATTGCTGCAGGGAGGCGAACTCAGATCAGGACAGGCAGCTACAATCCTGCTTTGATAGATATTAAGCTCCGGCACTTAAAGACCTGGATAGTGTGAATAACAAGCACTAAAGCCTAAAGCACACCAGCAGACCCAAGGGGGTTGCACTTATAACTTAAGTAAAATTGCTGTAAATGAATAAATAAATAAATTAATATTCAAGTTCATCCCTTGGAAGCATGAATGTACCTATGAATTTCATTCAAAAGGGAGCTTTTAATTAAGTTGAGGCTGCATTGATCATTACTTTTATGTAAATGTTATACATTTGGTGATAAACAAGTTTTCTGTACATTTCCCATCATTTTTTAGACAAACAGCTCAATGCTTTGTTCAGCTGTGCTGCCCTCCTCAAACTAATATCAAGCAGCTGTTGGATGGTTGTTTTCATCCAAAGAAATCATATAAACACAATGTTGATGGAGACCCAAAATAAGCCACAAATAGGGCTGTGTTGGAAAAATCGATTTTCCGATTCTGAATCGATTTTCATATTAATTTGTAAAGATCGATTTGTAACTTAGAGAATCGATTTTTAAAAAATGTTTTTTTTTTAAATCTAAAAAAAAAAAAATGTATTTATTTATTTTTTTTAAATAGGCCCTCATTTTTCCCGTGAACTTTTTTTTTTTTTTTTTTTTAAGGATTTTTTGGGGCTCTAGTGGCCTTTATATGACAGTTGCTGGACAGGGAAGGGGTCAGAGAGAGCAGGGAATGACGCGCAGCAAAGGGTCCCAGGCCGGGAATTGAACCTGGACGAGCTGCAAGTGAGGATCTTTAGCCTCTGAACGTGGGGCGGGCGCCAACCCACTGCGCCACGCACCGCCCCTTCCTGTGAACTTTCTGTGTCATTGAATTAACACATAAAACACCATTTAGATTCAACAAACATCTGGGAAAAAAATCTTTTTTCAAAAAACATTTGTCAAAATGTCGAAGATCGGATCGGATTGAAACTAATCGAATAATGATAATCTATTCAAGATCTTGAGAATAGGAATCTAATCGATACCCAGCACTAGCCACAAAGAAAGCAAATTGTGGAAATGTATTGGTTCTACACTGTAAAATGAAATATAGTTGGATTCACTTAAAGAAAATATGAAGGGGTTGTACGAGAAACTGTCAATAATTACAATAACACAGTTTTAGGTCATTAATGACTTGACAAGTGAAGGTATCAAAGTCACCCAGCAGTTTCTTGAGAGAAGCCATGACGATGGCAAAATTAATTGAAAACAATTTATCTTCATAATCAAATTAACATTATAAGAGGTAAATTGACTTTTTATGTAAATAGCATGATCTATAAGGTGGATTGTACAGTAGCTGATGTGGAACTCAATATGGTGACCAAACAATGTTTTCCTGTCTGTTTTGCGGAAAAAAAATGGGCATGACATGATTATTATTTCTATTTTATTTTAGCTCTTATTGAAAACTTTTTTGTATCATGTCAGTTATTAATCAAACAAAAAAAGGACTTTAAAAAAAACCTACTTGGTAATTTACATTGAGCTTCTTAACTAAAAGCAGATAGAACTAGTAGTATACAATAAATTGCCTATAATTTGTTGTCTTAAAATTGAAGATGACAGCATTGCACACCGATGCCCTCAATACTACCATCACCGTTTTTACATCCTCATCTTATTTACACTGATTTAACTTACGTTTAAGTCATTTCTTCAACCTTGATTAAGATGTGTTTACTTCAAATTGTGTCGTATCTACTAAATATGTATGTATGTTTTATAACCATTGTTAGATTTAGCAGTATGTCGCTATATTTTAAGCAAATAGTTTCCCATAGGCTTCTTTAATATCGCCTCAAATTGCTGTGAAAATAGCTTTAAAAAAAATCTACCATCGGGTAACATTGAAAAGAAAGTCCTTTTATGTAAATGGTCTAAAATACTGTTTATTTATCCATCAACACTGCAGCCAGATTTAGATTTCTGTCCCTCCCCATGAACACTGCTGCCAACCTACTTCATCCCTTTTTTAAACTGCTCTTATGTCAAATCTCCCAACCTCCGACCTTTATCTGGACCGGAGAGAAACCGAGATAAACTCTGCACAACTAAAACCGAGCTTCACTTAATGCTCTGTAGGAGTTGCTGTTAGTGCCTTTGTAAGAGCTTATTTTGTAGTGGCCTCCACCCACACCACCCATCGTGGCTTTGAGTAGTGACATACTGCAGACCTCACACAGTCAAGGCCCCTCAACCCCCACTGTCCTTTTAAGGGTGTCAAGATAATGCAGGGAGTTGAAGTTGTTTTTGCAGTTATTGAGGGATGATGTGTCGCTCAAAAAAAGTCAATTTTGCCGCTACTAGGGATATAATCCACCAATGTGTGTGATTTTTGCCTGCTAATCTGTTTGCAGATCAGCGTGCGGCGTAAGGTTTTAAAGAGCAGCTAGCAAGAGCTGCCGTCTTGACGCTAATGAGCCGACTGCTATCAGATCCTTAAATCCTGGACTATAATGAAAGTTGTTTACGTCGTGTGTGAGTTTGTGTGTGGATGTGTGTTTACATCTATTCAAATTCCATCACTTAAAATTCACTGGTTCACTGGTGTTTTCTTTTTTTTTCTTTTTTTGCTCGTTTGTTTACCCAGTGAGCATCTTCATTCATGACAGATCTCTTTTACTCAGACTGCTTATCAGTTTCTTTCAGCTATGTAAGCCTCTTTTTTGTGTTAGTGGGTGTATTCCAGCTTTCATAACCTTCTTCACCCTGTATTTTAGTTTGACCCAGTGAACTGATTCAGCAGCGGTGGAAGGGTTATTTAGGAAAAGCATTCAAGTCTTGGAATAAGCTAGCCCTCTGCAAGCTGCAGTCATCAGCTTGTAATAAGAAGGCCTCCTGCTGGGTTGTGGTCAGGGAGTGCATCAGTAAATCATGCAGTCCTTTGCATCACTTTTAAAACCAAGAATAAACTGTATCCGCAGTTTGGAAATGTATACCCGGCACACACTTTGATCCGAGGCTTCTCATAATGGAACAAGCATTTATTTTTAGCATGGGTGGGTCCGGTTGAGCTAACAAAAGCAGCGCAGACAGGCTTCAAACAGATGAAGAAGAGTGAGTTTGAAACAGCTCACAAGGCACTGATAATCATAAGCCCTTCATCCATCCACTGGGAAAAGTAAGCTGCTGGCAGGCAGTTTGGACCTGAGCTTTGTCAAATCACATATTGACAGACCGAGTTAAATGAGAGAAAGACTAATATGAAAGTGGTCCGAAAAGTTCAGCTCATCTCGGACTGAAACAGGTTTTAATTCTCTCTACTCTTCAGCCATTTTTTATCTAATACAGACACTCATCAGTGTTCAGGATCATTAGATCTCAAACTGATGGTTTCTTTTAGTTATACTGCACCACAAATCTGAATATATATTAAAAAAAAAGAAAAAAAAAGCTCTTCTATAGTTGTCATAAAAGTTTAAATATGCAACACATCCCACCCATCCAAATGTTTTGTACTGTAACCTGAACTGCTGAGGCTGCATTTATGCAAAAATAGTCAAAGTTTTTAGAAAGAATTAACATTGAGTCTGTACAAAATATCACAAATATCTTGTTACACTAAAATCAACATGCACAATATGAATATTGCAAACTTCCCAGCATGCACAGGTGCAGAAGTGGAATCCAGTCCTTATAAAAGCGCCTGAGTTTAGTATTTATTTATATAGCTCAAGTCATATCGTTATCACAGTATTAAATTATGATATTGCACATCACAAGCTTTTCTAATGTCAAGCAGCTGCAGTTATCACTGATTTTACTTCCTGATTTCAGGCTGATATATCCACAGATTGCCACTAACAGATTTCAGCATGAATTTGTTTCTTTCCATTTCACATTTCTCTTCAGACTTGTGACTTAAATGAAGCACGTCATGGAGTTGATGTAGACCGTTAAAAAATATGGTTTTGAAATCATGAAGACAGTTTGTTGTGATATATAATTGCCATGCTGTTAGTTGTGGTTTGTTAGTTTTATTTTACACACAGTCTCTTTTTCTCCCTC
The DNA here is from genome assembly GCA_029874935.1 of Atherina boyeri. Lineage (NCBI taxonomy): Eukaryota > Metazoa > Chordata > Actinopteri > Atheriniformes > Atherinidae > Atherina > Atherina boyeri. The sequence continues at coordinate 10,396 of JAPMNP010725634.1, forward strand.
CCGACTAATGGAGGAAAATCTCCTCTTAAACACCCCAGCACTCGACTATTTATGGGCCATTTTTATATTTTGGTGCCACGTTCTCACGGCAAAATGTTTCCAGATGCTAGGGAATTAATTGTAGCGACTGAATATGACATTTTAATACCAGTTAATCTGATGGTAAAGACAGGGTGCTATGAAAAAGACGAAAGGTTTAAAGCAGCTGCTTTGGAAAAGGAATGAATCTTACCAGCGAAATAACAGATAATCTCCTTAAAATTCAGACATCAGAAGACGTTGCAACTTTTGTGCTTTATTTTACACAAAACCTATTAAATAAAAATCAATAAAAAACGTAATATTTCAACGTTAAGGGTTTTTATTTATGTAAATATATAGAAATATTTCTATAAAATTTCGCAACACACTAAAAAATCTGTTGCATGTGGTATCTTGCTCCTTTTCTTTCAGAAATGTTGAAAGTTAGGGGTAAAATTATGCTTTCAATGTTGTGGTTTTAGTTTAATTTCAAACTAATCTGATAGAAACAAAAAACACTCAACAAGATCACATTTATTGATCTGAACAAGCCAATCATTGCTTTCAAATTCAACCTTGTTGTCTGGAGAGAGATGCATGGATTTAGTCTCTTGACCTTGGAGATAATGGTTCTGTACAACGGGAGCATATGATTATGTCGGGAGTAGATACATGCTGCAAGAATTAGCTAAAGTAGCCGAGAAAACCAGGAGTGTTGTGGGGCGATGTTCAGGATTGGTAGCTGGGCTCCAGAGAGATGGACCGGATTTGTTTTTTTTCGGAGCCAGAGAAAGGATCAACTACAAAAAACTATTTATCCACGAAGAAGCCTGATCCTGTTACAGAATCTGAAATATCTACATCGGTAAAGTGTCTCTTCATCATGGCATTAACTTTCCAAAATGTTGCTGCTATTCAGTGCTCATAAAGAAGAGTTAAACGTACAGAGCAACACTGTATTTATTAATGGATCAGCAGTTCTGTGAAAGAGATTCAAGTCATTGTAGTTTTACCTCCTTCTTTTTACCCACTTCTACTATTCTCTCATCCATGCATGGTTAGGGGATTGTTAAAAGTTGGCTATGGTTAGGTTTTATTGTTTATTTTTCGAAATGTTTTCTGTTTAGCAAAGTGGAAACCATAGTAACCATGAGTCTTTGACTTCCAAGTTGACTTTTCATGCCTTCTGATCTACAGGATATCAATGTAAACATCATGGGTGTCTATTGGTGTACTCCTTGAAATAAAAAAGCAGACACTTGAGATTGTTCTCATAACTTTATCCACATCCAAAAAAGAGCTGTTGATGCCAAAAAATACAGAACCGTCTCTTTTTTTTTTTTTCTTTCGCTTCCGCTTTCCCTTCAAAATAAGACGCGACAAAAAACCTCAGCAACATCTTTACACTTGGATGACAATTTAGGGAATTTAAAACAAAATTTAGATGCCTTGTCAGACTCAATCAACTTCTCATTCAGTCTCAACTATTACATTAATCTTACGACACGACCAGTACTTGTTTCAGTACCACACGATTTCCAGCGAAACTTTATGCAAGAATGGCAAATAAACAGCACGATATGCAGCCAGAGAGATGACAAACAATCATACTATCCAATAAAATCAAAGGAACCATTCATCGTAAATTCACTGTAATGCAACTGAAACCAGTTGAATTTAAGCATCGCTTTCTTCAGAAGTGTCATGGATGAGAGATAAAGAAGTCCAGGTCAGGGATTTACTTCTAATGAAAGAAATGATTCACAAAGTGAAACAATTAAGCTAATGCAAACCTTGTAATTAATGACACAACACATCCCTAAAGGAATGATTATCAGATCCTAAACTGGTCCAGGCATTAAGGACTCTGACACAAAGCTTGGCATGGTCCCTTTGTCTGGAAGACAAGTGCCCTGTATCTACAGCCTGAGGGTAAAAAACCATAATGAGAACAGATAAGGCAAATCCTCTGGAAGATGATGAGGAGATCTTAATCCTCGAGTACTTACTTAACCCCTGATTGTCCACGGTAGCTTTGAATGATTACACTGACCCTGGTTCAACAGATCAGGTCAAGACGACAACATTCAGTTCCTCCTCTGAGGGATTCGGTCCTCTTATCTTTCTCGCAACGGGCCAAAATGTTCAAACTGAGCTTTCAGACACTTGCCTCTGACAACTTTCTGCTGGAAGTAATCCCAACCAAAATTCATATTATGGAATATTTTCAGTAGTTTTTACTTTATTTGTTTTGGTATTGCTTTTGCTATCTCCTACAAACAGCTTTTCCTGCAATGAGGCCTCTGTAAGCCATTGTCTAACATGTATTAAACTGTTGTTTATATCACACCGTAGTTTAGTACAGCATGTAGCTCAGCCGTTGTATTCGATTATCTAGCAACATGAATGTGATACAGTTGGGTTTTCAGCGTCTCAGGCTTTTGCAGAAGCAATAACATCATGAAGAGACTGTTTGCACCGGTGCTTTCCTCCCTCGCCTGCAGCAGCTGTGGCATCGCTCCACCTGGGCCTACTTCTTCTTCCTCCGCTTCTGAACTCGTTGCCACAGGCAGACCTGCAGTTTCTCCTTATGTTCAGCTTGAATTGATAACTCATCTCTTTATGAATCACTTCACGTTCCATCTCTTTTTGCTTGTGGGATTGATCTTTTTTGTGGCACTTTTTTGTCTCACATAAAGAAATGCAATATTCAGCGCTGTTTCTTACGTTTATTATTAAACTGCTGTAATTTTTACCTTCATGGGACTTTTTCTTTATTGTGCTTTTTGTGGATTTTTCGAGTAACTTTGAGCGATTCTCTAAGCTCAAAGTTTTTGTCAAACTCTGCATAGACGGCATAAGTGAGAACCTAGACTATACAGTAGTATAAATGCAAAAGCAGCTGTTATTCTAAGACTCCCTCGAGCTTTCTGCCGCCAGGATCTAAAAAAGAAAGCACTGACACTTCTGAAAAAAGAAACCAATCACACCCAGGAATAGTAGCACAGAATTTATACAGTAATATTTTCTGCATGAAAATAGCTTCTTCAACTGAAGACTAAAGGTGCCTTTTTATTGATATATGCGTTGGAATTTTTATGCAGATTCTCATTCCACAATTAAATAGCTAGTTTTTGACCAATGTCACCCCTTGCTTTGAGGAAATGATTACAGACCTGAAGCTAAAAGCTATTATTGAAAAAAATAAGTATGATTAAACCAGTAATTCAAAGAGTGGGATGTTCCAGTGAATTCTTTATCGTATCACATTAATAACAATGGTGGCTGTATATC
>JAPMNP010725635.1:397-12042 GCA_029874935.1 Atherina boyeri
TCTGCAATTGTGATTTCCCTTTGTGATAAATTATTTAGTTTTGATTTTGAATTTTTACACTAGTTTTACTCAAAGTCCAGGTAGGATCCCATATCAGGGCTTTTGCTGGATTTTACTTCTTAAGGATGTCATTTTTAGATACTGTTTGCCTGCTGAAGATGCTTTTAAGACTTCACAGTTCTGCATTTGTCCTCCATTTGTAGGCCTATTGAATTCACATTTTTGAAGGACATTGCAGACCATGCTAAAATGTGCAACATGATCAAGTGCAAGGGCTAGGTTGATAATGGGAGACAAAGCCAACGACTGAAGAAAAACTTTAAAAAAAAAAAAAAAAAAACTTTCAGCGAACCTGGGCAACTGATCCACTTAAAAAAAAAGTGAAGCTCCTTGTAAGGAGGAAAGAAATTAGGGGTGAGACTTTTACATAGCACTAAGCACATGAGCACAGGATGTGTATAATGGCTCTAAAAGCTTAGTGGTGGTTGAGCACATTCTAATCAAGGTGGCCAAAGTTGATCTAAACATCAAAATGTGGACAGGAGAACACGCTGCTAAGACCTGTAGGGGTTTTTCTGTCTGCATTGTTTCCAAATGTAGACCTATAGATCTTTTTTTTTCTTTTTTGTAATTAGGCTATTTGTATTTGTAAAGAATTGCTTTAAAGGAACAACGTGAATTATAAAGCATCTGCGCTGTAGTAGAAAAAGTAGCCTATAGCCTACACAACTGACCCAAAAGTCCATAAGTGCAAACTTTTTTCTTTCCTTTTTTCCCCCATTCTTTCCTTTACAACTTCGCGTGCTGTCTAAATAAAACGGCCGATGATTGTTTTGATAGAAAAGGGTGACTGATACCTCCCTCACCTCTTTCTGTACACAACCTCCCGACCCTTGGCTCTGTCCGAGCAAACACAGTCTGCACGCAATGCACAATGATTAACCCAGAGATCGTCTATTGAGGGAGGAATCGCTCAGTAGGTAGAAAAAACATGGGCCAGTTTCCTGTCCACAAAATCAAAGCATACACGTTTGCTCTTATCGCTTCCTTTCCCCTTTACTGTACTTTTTATAGTTCAACCCCACCTTGCTGCCATCATTAGTGGACATGTGGATATTTGCATTTTTTCTGAGAAAAACTCGCTGACATGCACATTTATTTTCTGACCTTGTGGTCAAATAAACACAAATAAGTTATCTAATCTTTCCCATTAATAAAACATTATTCTTCCACCATTGAATAGAATTATAGTGTTGTAGTGCTTTGACTGTATGCTTTTGTTGAAGATTTTTAACCCTTTATCAGTCTTTTTTTTTAACCCTTTATCAATGTATTGGGTCATTTCATTGGATATGGAAAATGCCTCAGCATGCTACTCCATGAAATCATAGAACTCCTTAAATTTCTCCTAAATAGTCATTAAAGATCAGGATACATCCCAAATACTTCATTTAGATTATTTTTCAATATAGATGTAAGAAGAAAAAAAACTTCAGCAGTGACCACTCAGGCTACTATTTTGGAACTTGTGTTATTTCCAACAAAGTTTTAAAGTCTTGTAATATCCTCTTGCATCTCAATAACACTTTTCTCTGTGGTTGAAATGTCAAATTTCCAAGTATTTCAATTAGTGCCAAATCCAAAGTTAAGTTGTGATTAATTTCTCTTTAATTGGGTGATAATGTTTTATATTGATGCTATGTGTGAATCTGCAGTTAAAATTCACACATTCTAATCTCACTTTACACATATTTAATCACAGGTTACAAGTCACAATAAGAAGAAGAAGAGGAAGAAAAAAAGAAGTTAATGGTCATTATGATGAAAACTGTTAAGAACAAGCAACCATTCTTACTGATGCCAGTAAAGTGCAAGCACTCGTTCATTCCTTGGCTTTCAGAGAAAAGGGAGCAGAGTGAGACCTCTTAAGTAAAGCCATTCTCTCTGAATTAGCCCGTTGATAGGCTGGTTGATTGGCCCTTTGGCGTGCCCTGCACATACAAAACAGGTTACCGTGGGGTCATGGGTGTGCATGAAGGAGTGTGTTCAGGGGGCAGAAAAAGGTTAATCTGTGTCATGCATGACTAGTTTTGCGTGCCAAGCATGTCCATATACAATATCTACTATAGTAAAAGATATATAGTAGCCTATTAAGAATTGATAACTCAAGAGAGAGTAAAATTAAACCTTGGAAAAAGCCTATGTATTAGAGGTAAAGCTTAAGAGTATATTTACATAATATATAGATACAAAACAATAGATGGTTTACATCGTAATAGCCTGGTTATATGTGGAGACTGATTTTGGCTATCCCATTCTCTAAAAGGAATAAGCTTTTACAGTTAAGTACATCCCTATTATTCTATAAAAATCTTTTGCAGAGATGCCTGTACATGTCAGAATAGGCCTACTTCTATCGGCAGTGGGCGTTTTTCCCAATAAAACCGGAATAAATCACAAAACTTCCCGAAGAAGACAGAAAAGTTTGCACCAAGTTGTTGAGGTTAGCATTAGCAAGCACCGTTTTCTGGCAACAGCAAACAATGTTACCCTTCACCCTCAACCGGTCTACCCATTTTCATTTAATTTATTGCCTCCTTGGTTTCCAATTGAAAGGCACAATGTTTGTTTTTCCGGCTGTTTTATCTTTAATTAAAGTATTTATTGTATTTTATTACTGGAACTTTGTCCACTGAAAATGACGTTTGCTCTCTATAGCCTATGTGGCTGTCATTGTCAGTGCCACCATGAGCAGCAGCCATTTACTGTTAACATAATCTCTCGAGTAACACAGATAAGCTGCAAAAATGTTGAAGCTGTGATTGGGGGGGCACAAGATGGAGAATATAAAATCACAGCCACATCAATTCAATGTCATAGACTGCTGACTACATGACACACCTATTAGTCAACCACTGTTTACATTGTTGGGCAAAAGGCAAGACCTCAGGAAATATGTCAAAAATACATAATGTGAGGTCAGCATATTTATGAATGATAATAAATAATAACACATTTTATTTGGAAGCGCCTTTTAGGTAAATCAAGGACTACACAATAAAACAGAATAAAACAACAACAATGAATAAGAATACAAGAATAAAACACATACAGAGAGTTTAGAGAGAGTAAGTGATCTTAAAGAGGTGAATTTTGAGTCTGGATTTAAAAAGGGGGACAGAGTCGGTGTTCCGGATGTCAAGTGGGAGTGAATTCCAGAGTTGCGGAGCAAAGCGACTGAAAGTACTCCTCCACATGGTGCTGAGACGGCAAGAGGGTACAGTGAGGTGGATGGAGGAGGAAGACCTGAGTGATCATTTATTTATCATTTATTAGATCATTTATTGCAATATTCTCCATTATTTCTCAAAAAGTGACCATTTTGCTTCATACTACCCTGCCTGGCTAAAAGAATAGTTGCCATTAAAAGAAAAAAGGTCACACATTAAGATTCTGAATGGGGTTCAGGTCTGGACTCCGTGGTGGCCAAGCCATGTGTGAAAATGATGTGTCAAGCTCCCTGAACTCCTCTTTCACAATCTGAGCCCAATCAATCCTGGCAATGTCCTCTTGGAATATTTCCGTGCCAGCAGGGAAGAAAAAATCCATAGATAGAATAACCTGGTCATTTGGTATGTACGGGTAGTCAGCTGACCTCATTTTTTGGAAACATAATGTTGCTGAACCAAGACCTGACCAACTGCAGCAACCCCAGATCAGAGCCCTGCCCTCACAGGCTTGTACAGTAGGCACTATGCATGATGGCTGCATCCCTTCATCTGACCTGCTTCCTATGCTGATGAGCCCATCACTCTGGAACAGGGTGAATCTGGACTTAGACCACATGACTTACATTAGTCCAGAGTCCAATCTTTACGCTCCCTAGCAAATTGGCGTCTTTTTCTGTGGTTAGCCTCACTGTTAGAGGTTTTCTTATGCACTGAAATCCCCAACAGTTGTACTAGCTCATAACTAATAAAGTTGTACCACTCAAATGTCGTTATATAGCTAGTTGATTAAACTACTGTATACAATCTTGAGCTCTGTTAAGATTTATACAATTTCAACTGAATAAGACTCAATATTTTATAGCTTATTAGTATGGAATGCTCAAAAAGTTTAGGAACCACACAGAAGCGTCATGACGTTATCGAAGTCATAAGTTTAATTTGTTTGCAGTTCTTGCTTTTATTCCCCAGCTTCAAACCACCACCACCTCAGTTTTTTTTCATCGTATCGTATAGCCGTGGTTTTCGCGCCGTCTCTTCCCTGACTAAGAGGGACGTTGACGGTTGTGTTGTGAATTACATTTTTAAAGAGAATCTAATTTTGTCGCTGGGGATGTATTTGTACAATATGCACAGTGAGTAGCTGTTGTAAATAGTTTACAAATCCAAGTAATGTTAACTGTAGAAGTTGCTGAACATGGGATGCACGGTGGCATACCCAGTAGCGCAGCTCTCCTCACAACTAGAAGGTCCCGGGTTCGATTCCTGCCAGGGGCCTCCCCATGTTCCCTTGGGTACCTAATGTGAGCTACTCCCATATAAGCATGCACCGGTCCTGCCTCCCCTTGGCCGACCGGGGCACCTGAGTGGGCGGGGAGGATAACCATAACGTCATGTTCCATGACGTGATCCGTCCGGTGTTTCCACATTTTATGAGTTGGAGAATATTGAACATGTTGAGTGAATTTTTCCCTGATTATAAGTTGTGTAACATCAATGTTTATAAGATAACATTCAGATAACTTAAGGCAACGACAAAGATCATTTATATTTTATGTAAACTTAAAACATTTAAAAACATCACTTAAATATTTTTGTGTAATCTGTTACACATTAATCTTGTAGTTTTGTAAACTTACTATAGTTTACAGTGTGGTTACAGAGCTGTTAAGTCCCAGTTCCTCGAGTTCCATTCATATTGTTCTTGTGGAAATGCTCTTACTTTCACTATCAAACATAGCCCTGAGTTCTACTGTTGTTTTTCTTTTATTTGATTTCACCAAACGTTTAAGTGATCCCAGATCATTCAGGATTACTTTCCAACCACATTTCTTCCTCAGAGACGATGGTTCCCCACTATCCTTCCAGTTTTTAGTAATGCGTTGGATAGTTCTTTACTCAGTTTTATTAGTTTCTGCATCTCCTTAGATGTTTTCTCTGCTTGATGCCAATTATCTGACCCTTCTTAAACAGGGTAACATCTTTTCCACGACCACAGGATATGTCTTTCCATGTGGTTGTTTAAGAAGGAAAATGCTATTCATTGCATCAGTTGTATCTTTCAGCTGAAAAACCCATGCAGTAATTATCCAATAGGATGCTTGTACCTCTTCGCTTAGTTAAAATGGGTGGCAAATGTTTTTCTTTTTTTCAAACAAAATGGTACTTTTGATCTGATTATTGGGTTATATTGTCACTTCTACGATTTGATCTTATTTTACAGAGTGTGTATAAATGAGCTGTTTTCTGGGTTGATGGAGGGAATAAACCTGCCAGCCTTCACCTAAAAACTGATCACTAACAGAGAGCTGCAATAAGACTGGTAAAGATAGATCTGTTCAATCTTGATCTCAGAATCTTTTTAACCTAATCTATTAAAATTCCATGTCTATCGGCCAAACATAAACATGCACCACTTTTCTTTTTTGGTCAGTGTGGGCCATAACTCTACTTTGACATGCTGTCTTAAAGTTTTTTTTGTCCTCTCTGATCTCTTCCTCCTTGGCCTTGCCCATTTACCCTCAGTTATGACACCTTTGTGCTCCACTAGCGAGGGAGAGGTGACAGAAAGACAGATGACCGAGATATTTCCGCACGCAACCATTGTTATTGCTGCCGAACACAAATATACTGGCTTGCATAAGGACAGAGGAAGGCGGTGGGGATGGTAGGGAGGGGAGCTCATTAGCTCAGTTACTAATCTCGTATTCACACTTGGTTAGGAAAGGAAGGTGATCCAGTAAACCCCCCTTTACCCCCACCCTTATGCACCCATCCACATGCACACACATGAAATCTTTGTGTCCATCCCATGAACACAAGGTTTACACAATATGTAATAAGTCCCTTTTCCCCCCCGTGGGACGCTGCAGTGTTTGTGTTGACTCAGTTGCGTGCGAAGGACGTATCAGTGTGGGTTGTTTAGCTGATTTTTCTCTGACTGTGGTGACCTACTCTGACCTGTTATCTACTTGTCGTGTCCTCAGGTTTTGACCTAAAATATCAGCTTGACCCTGTCCTCTACAACAGTCTCCTGTCGCTACAGTCATTCTTCCTAAGATAAAGCCGTCTCATCACTGCTTAATTATCCCAATGTCACTTTCGGAGCTGTTTAATTAGTTCGATTACACCATAATCTGTTCATTTTAATTCATGGCTGAGTATACTGAAATATTTCCAAACATAATCAACTCTCTTCTCAACATTTCTTTACATGTGTGGGTGTAAGAACAGCTTTAAAACCATTAATCTGTTAATACTAAACCTGCTTTATTTCACTTTTTTTTTCTTTTATTAAACTTTTATTCTACCAGGTAACACATTAAAAACAAGCTCTTATCAACAATGATGGCCTGGCAATGAGTAAAGAAAACAAGCTTTAATTCTTGCTATTAACTACAACACATTAATAACTGTCATTAACTTGCATTCCAAAGTAGTTTTCTTCATAATGTGTAACACTTAAAACTGCGTTGGTCCATGGTGCAAAATGTAGCAATTTAGCAATTTAAGGCTCAACTACTGTAAAAATTACCACACTATATGAGTAACAAAATCATTTTATACCTATGTCTAATGATAATGCTATATGTTTTACATCACCTGAAACTTTCACTCATTACAAAAAAATGCAAAATTACCTTAAAGCTAATTTTACCTAAAAAAAAAAAAACAACCTTCCACTGTCTTCTTTTGTAAACTGTATCATCTTCTTGATGCAGTTTACAAGTTTGGATTGCACACAATAACACTACACAGTGTTTATGAATTCTTTTAAATTATCCCCACAAAAACTAAAAGATCAAAGATAAAAAAAGAGCTTACACATGTAAAACTGATGGTGGGTTCCATAATTCAGCTTTGTGATACTTCAAGTGGATAAGTTGCACTGATTTCATTTCAGTTTGATGTTTTAACTTTAGTTCTGAATACTTTGACATCATCACATCATTTAATGTATACATTTCTCTTTATACATTTTTTTTAATGATAGCATTGTTATGACAAAGGGTCTAATTTTTATTTAAAAAAATTAAACACTAATTTATGCTCTTTGTGTGTATTTGAATTCTGTCAAATAGACATTTAGGCAAAGTGCTGCTCTGTAAACTGTTACCAAAGCCGGATAAGATGAGAACTTTCACATCCTGGAAGCAGCAAAGAAATGCAACGTTAAGCTAGAGGAAGAACTTTGCTCATATCACCTGCATCAGGTGAGATAGTAAATCATGATATATCGTTGCATGCAGCTTTGTGGAACATGACGTATGCAACCCAACTTAACCAGCATACATCTGAGGAGTGAAGGACACAATTTCCCCACTTTTAACCTCACATTCATTCTTATGCTCAAAGCAGCGATCATGACCTACCGCCCAAAATAATCCGATTAAGAATTGCTCAATGGGGCACACGCAAGGCCAGGAGGCTGTTCAGCGATGTCCTCAGGGGTAAAAACTATTGTTCCCCCTCACAGCAGACCAACTGTGTCATTCTGCTCATGTCAGAGTTTAATTTAGCTTTTGAATTTACAGTAGAGTAGTACTCAGCAAGGTCTTAAATGAGGCTCAGTTTATTCATCACGAGGACTACTTGTATGAGAATGTCTGTTTTGTATAGGCTCTCCAGAGTTGGTAATACAGTAAATCTAGTGCTGATGTGTGTGATAGTCCCATAAAAAGACTCAGCATATCAAAGTTTGTTAATTTGATTTAAAACTTTTTTCTGTCTCTGGGGAAGTGTCTATGTTTATATTCCTATTTAGCTAAAAGTGTGCAAATTTTTATTTTTAACAAGGCACACTCCACAGGCCATACAGAAAGAAAGAAAAAAAAAGATGGCAACGTAGTTATGAAATTTAGGGATACAGATATTTCAAAAGGAACTTTTAAGAAAGTGTTTTCTGAGTTTGTTTGAACTATTTTCAAGTTTAATTCTTGATTTCAAAAGGAGGGTAATATAAAAACATTGACGACGGGCTACTGGCCACTTTAAAGCATCTTTAAAAGAAAGAAAAAAAGTTGTACAACTTAACGACTGCAGGAGATGTACAACTCATTTTTATGCTAAACCATAAAAAGCACCACAAAGAGGAAAAACAACCTCCTGACAGCACTGGTATGCAAAGAAAGACACATAACCAGGCAGAGGTACACACCTGCTCTTAAGGTGTGTGCGTGACAACCTTTGCGTGAGTAGAAACTGACAACCTTCACAGTCATTACACCTGCTTTTATGTCCAAGAATTCTTTAAGAGCTATATGGCTGTGGGCAAAACATTTTTTTTCATGTGTTTTTTTGTTCATTTTTTCTCTTCTTTCACCCAGGTCAGTGAAAATGGACACACGCTAGCTAACATCAAAACACCTCGAGACCAGTGTCCAAGTTCAGCCCTCTGTTATGACCCACTGTTTTCCCTGTGCTCAGCTTTGGGTCTGTACAGTAGCACATACTGATCACTTTCTGTAATAGCTTGTAATCTCTTTAATCTTTTTAAGAATTTGGAGACTACTTCAATACGGAATCTCCCCCCTCTTAACTCAGAACCGGGCTACCACATTCCTCCACTGTTGCTCCCCAAGTTGCCAACAATCGTGTCCCACTCCACTCCTTGACATGACGTTTTTGGGGCAGACAGAAAAACTGGTTGATAATCTCGGAGTAAGGGTTTAGTGTAAGAATGTGAACCTTAACCCTCTGATGCATGAATTATTTAAAAACAGAGTCACATTTTTTTTCACATTTGATATTACACTTCAAAAGACCATAGACTGTATATATTGAAAAAGACATGTACAGTGATGCTTTTCTTTATTTTCAATATTATTGGACTTTTTATTTGATCTATCTTTATCTATTCTATGAAAATATGGATGAAATTATATGTTATCATAGTTATTTGATATAAAATTCTTTAAATAAAGCTGTATCATTTTCTTGTCCTGTTTATCGCTGAGGCAAACTTCATAATTACAATGTATTAGATTTTATACTATATTTATATACTTTTCAGAGGGTTGCAGTGTATTGGATGACTCACTAATGTCCAGTGAAGTGGCTAATTTGCTAATATACCATTCTGACCCATGCATATACTGGAAAACAGCGTTTAGATAGGTGGACACTGTGGACATTATGCATCAAAGGAAGTATGTTGAGATGAAGTACAGGGTGCAATTCTTTTTATGTGACACTTCCAGTTGCTCCAATGCTGCTCCCATGATCTGTAGACGAGAATGAAAGCAGCCACTGGAAGAACACAATCACCGTCACATTCAGAATTGATGTGCTGCCCTTTGTTTAATCATGTGAAAGCTTAATATCGATGAAATCTTGCATTTTGTGATGTTGTTGGAGCTGCAATAAAACAAGTTTTCAGTACAAATAGTTTGTTGTTTTGCTTTGTCCTGTTTTTCCTCACCCTAGTTCTGAGCTATATCAGATCTGTATCTAGACCTCACTTCTGTTTCCCACAGGATCCACATGCCTTTAGGGACAATATGATGGCCTACAATGACATCTAATCTGATTTATTGCTTTACAGTTGTGTGGTAGGTATTTCCCAATATATCAGTATAAATAGGAATTAACCTATCTATGACTTGATGTTTTTGCTATTTAAATCAAACGCTTAAAGCTGCTTTCATCAGCAGTGTGTTTATTATCACGCCTCTAAAGTAGCTGCTCTTGATCATTATCATTCTTCTCTGTGGAACAGAAATAAAATCTTACAGGAAGAAACTGGTGATTTAATAAATAAATACATTTTCCCTGTGATCCCTTTCCCCTTGACTGACATAAAAGGCGACTAACTTCAACCTTGTTCCCAGTTTTCGTGATGCTTCGCCCCATGTGGGGTTCTCGCTTGTACGGCTGTATGGCCTCACCGTGTTGCATGAGTGAAGCCTGATTGGCAGATTGCATGACTCCAAAGCCGCAATATCCTCGCATTTACAGACGATATAGCGCGCAAATATGTGCACCTTCGTGCAGGCATGAGGGAGAGAGAGGGAGAAAGAAAAAAAGAGAGGGTCTCGCGTCTTGCGCTCTTTGTTCTCGGAGTTTTAAACCCTTGTGTCTTTTCCAGAGGCTGCTGCCTTTGCGTGACTTGACCAAGCAGATTTAGGATTGTCCAGAAGACCGAGACCCTCCCCTCTGGACGGCAGCTCCGCTTCTCACGCAACCTGCTGCACCAGAGGCGCAGCGCCGAGGCGCACGGAGAAGGAGTCCCCGTGGAGTCAACACACCGTCCCAGAGGAGCCAGACAGCGCTGCTTTCTCCAACCTGGAGGAGAAATTAAAGTTATACCCGCCTCACATTTAGTTTATATTTATTATTTATATTTGTTTGGGAGTTTGTGGCCTCAGATCACAGTGTTTCAGGTTGGAATCAAATGAAAAATATTATCATTTTAATACTAAAAGTATCGAGACAAAAAAGAAATGATACACTGAAATACAAATTTAAAAAAAAGAAATCAAGCCCTTAAATGTTGACTCTTGATTAAGTTAATTGCTAAAGACACATCGTGACACATCATCCAAAAGAAACCGAAAACTGTCATTAAATTTCTCCCGGATCATTTTCTTTTTTTTTTTTTAATTAAGCAAATAACAGATTGTGTTTACTCGTGTAACACAAAACTTACAGAAAAGGCAGGATATTATAAAAGGTTAAATACAAAATATTGACTTTAAGCCTTTCATACAGAACCACATGCGTACCGAATCAAGTGTTTTTTTGTCTGTTTGTTTTGTTTTGTTATATTTTAAGCCCTAAGACTATTTTTTTTTTTGGTTTTGGTTGTTGTTTTGAATAATTAAATGAGCTTATCCATTCCCAAATAAAAGTGTAAAGAAAGTTGCGTAAAAATAAATTCTTCTTTATTGAAAACTTAAATTATTAACGCATGTTAGGCTGCCTATAAAAGTTGGTCAAAATATGAAATTTTACGTTTTAAAACAACTACACAATTTTGAGTTTAAACTTCGAGCCAGACCACATAAGATTTTTCTGCAATGCCATTACATATCAATCCATTTGCAACACTCTTTCATGCTTTCTCTGACAGAATCAAGCCACACGTTTTACAGAGGAATTAAATGTGTCGTTCTTACCCAATCTCACAGCAGTTTCAATTTTAATCAACTACCAACCAAATAAAGGCTGCACACACAAGACAGTTGCATTTAATTGAACGTAACTTGTTAAATTCACACCCATTCAAACAATGGGAAAGTATTGAGAAGCTCTCACAGAACTTTATTAGTTTAGAAAGGCTTCCTATACCAATAAAGTTCTAAGACAGCAGAGCCCTGCTGTGAATACCTGCTCAACAAATCTGCTTATCAAAGGTTGAGACAGGACAAATGAGTTGTATTGAACTCATCTACCCGTGTGGGCGCTTCAGCTCTGCTG
>JAPMNP010725638.1:0-10703 GCA_029874935.1 Atherina boyeri
GAGATCCAGCGCCTCGTGACAACTGTTGCCCCGCACATTCGGAGGCGGACAAACCGCAACTACGATTTAAGTCCAGAGGTGCCTTGCTGCCCTGCGCTGTTAGGCAGCAGGGAGTTTCATGGATGTGGTTGGGGATGGTACAGGCCTTAGCAAGGCGTCCGTGTCCGTATCACGGAGTGTTTCAGCTGTGAATAACGTCCTTTTACGCCAAGCTCGTGCCCACATACAGATGGCCTCAACCAGCCAGGAGTGATCGATAGTTCAAAATTCAGCACCGCTGTATGGACAGCTCCCACGAAGAACTACTTTCGCGTCTTCTTAAGAAGAAGACTAAGATGAGTCCAAAGAAGCATTCTGAGAAACACCCCTATCTTACCACCTTTTCTTAGCTAAGTAGTACTTTGGTGCCTTCTTAACTCTAAAGAACTTCTTTATCTGAGAAAAAGGGACAATAAAGTTTTAAAACACTTTTGAGTTCATCCTCACGGAAATGGAGTGAAAGTTCAAAGAACTGTCATGTTATGGTGCTTTTTGTCTGTACTAAGACATACATAAATTTATTGCAATTCATTAAATGGTTTATTTTTCATGTCTGTTTCATACAATGATATACAACAAATACATTGTATTATTTTCTTTATATTTTTCCCATGAACAAAGGAAACAGGAAGAATAAATTAATCTTATGTAACCTGCCCCTTTTCTAGGCAAAACAAGATAAAAAAAATATAATGGGCTCCAGCCCTAAATCCTTCCAAGTCACCTTACTTCTACTTAAATGTACGTTAATACTGTCATGTCTTACATTTCTTTAACTTCATTCAAATGTCTTTGTTTTTTCTCAGAGCATGCCAATATTTTCTCCCTATACATTTCTTTTCATTTTCTAATATTTGTACAACATTTAAATTCAATGTCCAAAGGACACACTTCTGTTTTAAAGTAGTGCAAGCATATATTGTTTTAACATTATATTGTCGTCTATGGCCTTCATCTTCTGAAACCTGAGTAAATAAAGTTTCTAGTGCTTCAGGTTAAACTCTTTGTTTAGCTTTCCATATAATCTGTAAAATGTTCAAGTCAACTAGATCCTTCCATTTAAACTGTCAAGACTTCACAAATAGACTGTTGGAGTGCTCTCTGATTCCTTTTTTTTATGATTCATATTGCCCTTTCCTGTAACAAAAACAAAGGCTTTGTGTTACTAAGATAAGTGTTGCCCCACAATTCGATGCAGTATCCAAAATATGGAAGAAAAAGTGACCAATACAACATCCATCCATCCATCCATTATGTATACCGCTTATCCAATTCATGGTCATGGGGTGGCTGGAGCCTGTCCCAGCTTTTAGCAGGCAAGAGGCAGCGTACACCCTGGACAGGTCACCAGTCTGTCGCAGCATAAAAAATTCTAATCAAACAGGTCTTTTACTTTATATAAAATACCAATATGTTTGCTGATTTTACTCATAATATAATTATGTTTTATTATAATTTACCTTTCAAAAGGAAATATTTCAGTAAAAGCATACAAATGTAAAATAACACACTCTTTCATTCATTATCACAGATATATGAACTTATCCTCCCTTAAAGTTCTTTAATGTATTTTCCTTACATCCTGTTTCTTAAAATCATATTGAGGAAGAACTTATAAACAATGATTAAATCAGGTCATTCTCAATAATCATCAGTATTACCATATACATAACCTTTAGCATTATGGCAAAAATAGGGCTGTCATATCATATTTTGACTATATGATTATGGACACCAAAAACATTTATGTTAACAGTAGTAGTTTTTACATATTGCTACAGTATCACCTAATTCCCCTTCATTTTTTGGTCATTCTTCTTCTTTTTCCTTTGTTTTTGGAAATGTAATTCAAAATAGCATGTAAGAACTGTTAAATTGTACAAAAACTCCAATATGGAAGAAACAATGTCCTAATTTTATTGGCCACTGTGTTCTGCTGCTTATTATCATTTTTTTTTCTTACAGATTTATTATTATCAGTAAGGCAGTATGTTCTTTTAATATTACAATTATTGTCAATACCAGCATATGGCAAGATCTGTAAGAACTCAAATTAAAAGAAAGTTTAAAGTACTTTTTGATTTCCAAAAATGAACATGTTTTTGTAACTCGTTCTGCATTCGACAAAGAATGCTTAGCTTAGCCATTAAAATGAGCAACTCCTCCAAAACATAATTAGCAACAAGTTTGTTTATTTAATTTGAACCGACAGCTTTAACTGAACTAAGAGCTAGTATCAAAGCTGAAGAGTCATTCTCCTCCTGGACCCCATTAGCAGTCTTTTGGAGCTGCGTTTAGTATGCAAGAATGCGTTTTCACTCCTGACAGTAAAGCTGTTATGACAGGCATAATTTGCATTTGGCTATGAAACTACTCTTGTTTTTTTTACCCACAAATTCAAATAATGCAAATGCATCCTGCCAAAAAAGGTCTAATCTTGTTTTTACAGGGACCCCAGTTAAACCTCACCACAACCTGTAGATGCAGGTTTAAAGGTTAAATATGGAGCAATTTAATAAAAAGCTATATTTTTTTTTAGAAAAAACATTATACCTCCACGGGGCGTTTAGAGGGGTGCAGAGTGAAAGTACGCCCCGTGGAGGTATTGTTTTCTAAAAAAAATATAGCTTGAACGATCCTTGTGTGAATACGCACACACTCATAGCCTGGAAAAGTTTAAATTACTCAAAGAATTTGAGGAAACCGGTTGCCCTAAAAAAATTAAGGAATGTAAGATGAAAACTTGAGTGTGTTTTACTTCAACTTTTCAGTTCATTGAAATAGCCATTTTAAGTTTGAGTTTGATAACTAAAATATCTTGAGGCAACCAGTTTCCTCAAATGATTTAAAGGGACATTGTGTAAGAATTACTGCCATCTAATGTTTAATTCTTGTATTGAATAAAAAACAATGATGAACTCTTGCACGTCACCATTTCAAACACATATTGCAACAACAGTAGCCGCCGTGTATAAAAAAAACCTTGACAACACTGATTAAATCATGTCATCCATCCATTACTGCAGGGAGTCAATTACTATCATCTAGATTATCGGCCCTGTATGCTCAAAACAACAATAACAACAAAACATGTAAGTTCCCTATGGAGTTGCTGACTTAATCCAACAGAGATGGAATTGTGGCTTCAACAAGTCGTCTCCATGCTGTGTATTTGTTCTGCTCAGCCACTTGTAGTTTCAAGATGGCCGACTGTCATGGTGTCATGGTACTTCCCATACTGGCTGACCTACCCTATGTAGAAACAAATCTAAAATTCTTCACTTAGGAGAGTGTGTCAGATTATTAGCAGAGGTCATAATACACCAATGATAACACATTTATGAATGCAGATATCGATTTTGGCCAGTAAACAACTGAAAATGTTACACAATGTCCCTTTAAGTAATGCGAGATGAAAACTTGAGTGCATTTCACTTAAACTCCTTAGTTCACTGATATTGCTGTTTTAAGTACAACACACTCAATTCCAAGTTGATGTTACTTAAAATTCATTGTAATGGCAGTTTCTTTGAATATTTAATACACTTAAAAATGTAACTACAGTGCACTAGAATTCAGGTAGATTCAATTCAAAATATTCATTAATCCAATTCAGGGTTGCAGCCTATCCCAGCTATTAGCAGCGTACACCTTAGCAGGTCACCAATTTACCTAAGAAGTATGTTTTTGGACAGTGGGAGGAATAAGCCAGAGTACCCACACAGACATGGGGAGAACATGCTAACTCGACACAGAAAGGCCACTGATTGAACCCTTCCCCAGCCGAGGCTCGAACCAACAACCTTCTTGCTTTGAGGCTGCGTTGCTAACCACCACACCATCGTGCAGACCTCAATTCAACATAGTTTCTTATATCAATTTCAGATCACCAGTGAAATATAAATATATTTGTT
This sequence comes from Atherina boyeri, assembly GCA_029874935.1. Taxonomy (NCBI): domain Eukaryota; kingdom Metazoa; phylum Chordata; class Actinopteri; order Atheriniformes; family Atherinidae; genus Atherina; species Atherina boyeri. Next base: position 3,954 of record JAPMNP010725638.1, read on the forward strand.
TATGTCTTAGTTTACACAAGCTTTTCATGAACAAGAAAATAAGTCAAGAATTTGTTTAGTTTTATTTAACTTTCAGCCATCAGTCAACCACTTACAGCTTCAGCCAACATGTGAAGTAAAAAAACATCACCTGTCTTTACAGTCTTTTTCTCTCAAATATTGAACGACATCTCTGATATGGCTATCGAGTCAGCCAAACTTAAACCACCAGCTGCTATAAATGTGAGGTGAAAAAGACAGATGAAGTTGAACCAATACGCCAAATTTACATATACAGCTTCAAATACGCGTGAATGAAAACTACACTGTGACACAGAATAATTGACTAAGTTTGGTCAGGAATTTACTCCCCTAACTTTTACCCAGGTTTAGCATTACCTGCTGAACAAATAGGAAAGGGTTTGTCATGTACCTGAGATAGTTCAGGTGCAGAAAGCAAAACACTCCAAGACCACCAAAAGAATGAAGGTTAAAATAAACTATTTTGATTTATCTCAAACAGCCTCCCTTCTAAAGCAAAATCAGAAGGTTAGCTAACAGCTACCTTAGCAGACAAAAGTCTGATTATTCCCGCATGGAAAATATAAGTTTCACTGTTCATACTAAACCAATCCTTATATCCACCAACAGTTCCTCACTCTCACAAACTACGGTATTATTGCAGTGAAAACTATGTATGTGTCGAAGCACAATTCTGAAATGGAAGAGCTGCTTCAAGCTAAACTTCAAGCTATCACCTACAAACCTCCTCAAAGCCCAAAATGATTTATTGTCAGTGTGCTTTATGTTTCAAGTCGTCCTCACAATTTTTGTCTGAAGTCCCGACGTTAATATTACGTCCTTCACTTCCACCAAATGCCTACTTTGTAGCGGTCTTCTGCTAGCTCAGTCTCCTGTGATTATTTCTATGATCTAATGATTTATTTAAAACCTGTCTTATGATGAATATGGTAATGATCAGCACAACCATGAAGGTGGAGTCACAACTTGCCTGTCAATCACTTAGTAATTGTGATTCAACAAAGAGAAGGAAATCTTTCTCAGTACTATTCCCTAGAGTCATGGTGGTGCCAACATGAACTCAGAACTGTGACTAAACTTCACATTAACTTAACAACTTAATAACAGTGAATGAAAGTAATTTAATAACATTACTTGAGCTTAACTGCAAACAACATTCAAATGACTTTTCCTGCTAAAACATTAATTCCCGTGAGCCCTTGCAGCTGCGTTTGCCCAGATCACTACAATATAAACATGTAGGATACACAAAATAGAAAATGGGGATAAAGGTTGCTCTATGATGAGTGCAGCAAATGGTTCATGCGGGATCTAATGCAAGGTGCAAAAAAATGGCTCCCTTCCCACACTAACCGACGTAAAGAGGCATGGTCTTGACCAAAAGTTGGATATTTGAGGCCATTTAACTTAAAATTATACATACATAGGCCCATAACTTTTTGTAGAAATTAGTAGTATTTACTCAGGACTTTATAGTAAGGACATAAAACTTAAATAGATTACGCTAATTGTCATTAAATTGTTTAAGTAAAGTCAAAATCCGGGCTATGAGTGCATACCCAGATAATGCAGCTGGAGGTCAAATAAATTCTGGATCTACACACCCAAGATTCAAATGGACATAGGTCCTCAACTCATGCACTACATATCTAAATGTTTACATAGTTTTGTACAGAAAGTATGAATGTATTGTAATACTTTTAAATTCCCAGTAAAGCTCTGCTTTTGCAATGTTTCAGTACCACCTATCAGGCAGTCCCTGCCTCAGTTTGTAATTACATACCTATATACTGAGTAGACAAACAATAAATTCTTTGCATGTTGGTGCCAATTGTGGATGATGTCGTGTAACAAAGGAATAGTCCACAGGGATAAGGTGAAATGGGGTGCACAGATAACCTCTTTTACATCATGTTATTTTTATCAAGAGAAGATGTACTCTTGTTGTACATCTTGTTTCACCAAATGCCCAAGTCTAGTAATATAGTAGGAAAACAAATGTAAAGAAAAAAATGATGTGGGCCCACTGAAATATCATAAAAATAAAAAAACTAAATTAAAAAAAGCTGGAGGAGGAAAACTGAAACTTAAAAACAAATATTTTCAAGGCCTCCTATTGGGCCTTTTAAATTCACCGTTGCCATTCTAAGATTGTTTACCTGAATGTCTGGGCACGTCAAACTATTCCAGAGCTACAGGATAGACATTTGTGAAGTGAGGCAGTAAAAGAGGGCCTTATTGATCATTCTTGTCTATGCTAGGGGATTACTGAGCTGAAAACATCCAATGTGTAGTGGATGACTGCATCCTGACTGAGCGGCAGAGGTCACACAGCAATAACAGTTTAATTTCTTCTTTTAGAACCCTATATATATATATATATATATATATATACACACGTGTGTATGTGTATATGTATATATATAATATATAAGTACAATTATAGTAACCAAAAGCAGAAGATGTTATTTGTTGTGTGTATCAAGTGTCATTGCTATGGAGCCGCTCTAGTGACATGGTCCACAAAGTAAAGCATTTTTATTTTAATTTTAAATGTGGCCACGGAAAAGGTATAATGTGCACACAAGGAAGAAATTTCAGGCCACAAAATAGTTATAAAGTGTGCTCAAAATACTCTTTAATTATATCAATATCATTCCTGGACAGCTGGGTAAGTAAATCAAGCACACCTTCGCTGGAACCTGCAAAGGTCTTGGTACGAAGCTCCTACTATAAGAGATGCCCTTAAAGTGAGTGGCTTTTCTTATTCTATTGTAGTCAATATCTTGATATCTTGCATTTAGGCAGTTATTTATTTAGGATTTGTTTGTGAGTGTAGCGTATGTGCTGACATCTCACCTGAAGAACTAACTTTTCATCCTCATCCTGTTACTACATATTGTTTTGTTGTGCTAATATGTAGCCATAAAAACATTTGTGTCTGTAGGAGCTGCAGCCCAGCACATACTTCAGGACACTTTTCAAGTAGAACTGAGGAGTGAAGGCATACGACTAAGCAAGGTACTTTCAGCGTAAAACCAGAGTTTTTCTGTGTCAAAAAGGTGTCTCTCTTTTAACCTGGCTAGATCACCATGTCAACCTTTGCTGCGGACCTTATCTGGTCCAAACCAAATTCTGTTCACAGTTTCAGCTTAAAAGTGCCCTTTTTTTTTTTTGCACCAGAGGAGTGGCACTCAAATTTTGTTGTACAACATACAATGACAATAAAGGCTATTCTATTCTATTCTATTCTATTCTGTTCACTGATCATATTCTGTGAGACTTGCTGCGGGAATACATAGACTATATAAGCCGCAGCATTTAATGATGCCATCGGACGAAGCCGTGCAGTTACAGCAGTGCTCACTGTAGGTATCGCGTTGCCAAGGGAACTTATAGCCCAACAGTGATCATCAGAATCTAGTTATTGATTTTCCAGTTGTTGTTGCTCTGATTTAACTACTTGAATTCGGATTAGAAAGTTGGGCAATCCTTGATTACCGCAGATAATATCAAATCAATAAAAATCATTTCACTTTTATTTGCCAAAGATGAACGTGATTTCATCACGTGTCAGATACGTGACAGTGTCAGAGCTTGAGCATAATGCTTAAATCAGCAACATGAAGTTTAAAGTTTCAGGCCTCTATAATTTGCAGCTGTTACTTTTGTCAGTAACTTTTGTTTTTTTCCTTCCCTTTACATGGTAGCAGTTAAAATCCTTAACTATTAATAAAATAATAATATAATAATAAATAATAATATAATAATAAAAAACAATATAATGAAACATTTATGATAAAGATGGATGCCAATTCAAGGATTTACTAATTAAAAGGTAACAAGTCAGCAGGATGAATCTAAAGCTGTGAAGCTGCTTCTTTCTAATCACAGTGAAACAATATCTGATGAATTTCAGCATCGGGTGAACAGACAGAAAGCAGGATTAGAAAAAAAGTGAGGGGAGATAAATCTTCATAACATGATCAATATTATTCCATCAATGCACATTTAGTGGAACATTCTCCAGATTTCTTGCCTATAAATTATCTAACTTTGCATTCTTAGCTCCACTGTTTAGTTTAACTGGACACAGCTTTCATCTGATAACTAAAGAAAGAGTTTCGTCCAAGTTCTCTGTTTTTATGTTCATCCTGACCTGGAAACACCAGGAACTCCCCAGGAGGAAAGACAGAGCTGCTCTGAGATACATTAGCTTCTGGATTATTTGCTACTCACCACTGTATTAATTTCTCTTGCTCTTTTATTTATTTCCCTTTCATTTTCTCTTTCCTTCTTTCCTTCCCTGCTTTCTTGCATTAGTGGTAGACAGAGAACCTGCTCTCTCCTGTTTGTTTACATCAGAAGTAGCAGACACTAACGGAAGTTAGCATGTTAAAGGGAGCTCTGCTCCGTTCGACCACTGTCATAGCAAACTCTCAGCTCCACTCTGGTGTTAGAATCTCTTCTCTGGAGGAGTCAGAGGTGGTCGGCCCCTCTGGTTGTGGAACAGAAGCATCTGCAACAGTTCAACGAGTGCAGCCTTCGTATGAGGTTTTTCTGTGTGTTCAAAGCTGGTGAGAAAGGGACTTTGAAAAAAAAACAAAAAAACACATGAACCTGCGTTAATGTAATTAACGGCCATATTGAATCAATGCGTTAATGCTGCAATAGCGCGTTAAAGTGCCCAATCCTTGTTTTAATCTTTAATTTAATCAATTTTGTCAACTGTGTTTACAGAATAATTTAAGATAATTCTTGGCTATTTTAAGTTGGAAAAATATGTGCATCATTACCATATGTAAATATTTTCCGCATGAGTTCCGCAATAAGTAGGCCGCATAAAATGAAAAACTTTTCTATTTGAATAACTACACCCCTATACCACCAATATAGCTATATTCTTAACATCCTTTAGATATCCATTTGCATTTTATGTTATGCACTGGTATATATCAATTTTTTTATTGACTAATTTATTTATTTATCTTTTATATTTACAGATTAATGAAACTGTCATTCCGTTAATGACAGAGAGTGACCTGGAGAAGTACATCCCCAAAGTTGGAGATATAGTCTCCACTGTGGCCTTCTGCAGACAAGCAACATTGTCACACAAATCACCATCCAGGAAAGGATCCATACTCTCAAGGCTACAACAAATATTGTCTGGAGCTGAGGGAATGCCTCCAAAAAGAGATAATCTAAGTGGGCAGAAAATACCAATGCCAAACGGAAAGTGGGACGAATTGAGGTTGGCTGGATGGATTTTGATAAGGAGAAGGAGAGGTACAAACAGGCAAAGTCTGTAAGTGGTAGAGGAGGCATCTCTCTATTGACAGAGATGAAACTGTGGCAAATATCAAACTTATGGCTCAAAATCTTTTTCTCCCCAAAGGCCTTTAAAAAAAACATCTTTCACACTAATCAACTCATAGAGAGCTCACAGACACATGTTGATTTGTCCAATACAGTAGATAAGTTGTATAATCAAAGCAAGGTCAAAATTCTGCAACTTTATCTGTGCACCAAAAGAAAACAGGACAGCAGCCCTCAGGAGTGGAGGATGACCACACAATAAGCCAGCCCCCTCTGGTAGATCTCACTAGTAATCAAGCCGGTGAGGATCTGTTGTTGGAAAACAGAAATTCAAAATCACCAAAACACTGTGTAATTAATGATGGAGCTTCTAGAAGTGGATATATGGATCTGAATGATTTATTGCCCATTGCCTCGGAGGTCAACATCAAAATGCGTTTACCAAATGAAGAGCACACTGGAAATTGAGGTGAATGTCCCCTTCATCAGGCATAACTTTCAGTGTAAAGAATTGCAGGCTGTAGCTAGTGTTTGTAGTAAGGTGGAAACAAGTTGGTTACTTCCCAGTGAAGCTATACCATTTTTGGAGGAGGTATTGTTTGGCTCGACAACCAGTAGTTTCAAGGATTCCTTTTTGCTGTAAGTATCACAAGAAGAAAGATTAGTCTTCCTCAAGGCTTTGGGGGACTTTAATTCAGTGGACACAGATTAATTGCTGAATGTACTCGATACACATGAATGCAAGCAAGTCCCTAACGAGGACACACTGCTCCCTGTTTTGGCACAGATTGGACACAAAGTAATCGTTCAGGCCCCGATGTTTGTAATGAAGTGCTTGCATCCTGTTGTGGGTTCTGTAGCTGGTTTACAACCACCAGAAGACAGTACCATTTAATTTCACAGAAAAAACACCTTCAAAAACGGTGAAGGAGCTTCTAAACTTTCCAGAAACTTTCCAGAGGAGATGACAGCAGCCTGTCAACAGATTCTTGTCATATGACAAGGCACATTGGGGAAATTAGTTTAAATAATCTTCAGCTTTTCCTGCGGTTCAGTACATGATCAAATCTCTTAGTAATTGAGTTCTGTTGGAGAAATGTTGTGTTATGATATGTGACTGGCATGTTTAAGAGGACAGATGCAAGAAAGATTGTAATGAAAAATGTTTGTGCGAATACCTAACCTCATCATCAAAGACTTTGGAACAAAAGTTTCTCCCCCAATCATTGTGAGAGCAAAAGACACCTCAACACGGGCAGACCTCATGCTGGGGTGTAATGCTGATAACAGAGGTGGGGGCAAACCATCAGGTTAAATAGGAGCAGCTCCGGATGGAAACTTCAATCCAGACTGATCTGCTGAGATGTGATGAACTATTTTGCTTGTCATGTATCTGTGGCTCATTTTGGA
>JAPMNP010725639.1:0-18004 GCA_029874935.1 Atherina boyeri
GAGATATGGAGCAAAACCTCTGAGGAATGTTTCCATCACCTGGTTGGATCTATCACACCAAGAATTAAGGCAGTTCTGAAAGCAAAAGGATGTCCAAGAACCTGGGTGAACCAGGGCAGGGTGAACCTAATAAAGTGGTCAGTGAGTGTATATGGACATTTTCCATTCCAGATTAAAACTGTTACAGCAAATTTATCTCAATAAGACAGTTTAGGCTGATGTATGAGCTAGTCATGCATCTATTGTATTTCTAATAAAGATATGAATAATCAAAAATGGATATAGATTACAGAATGTGTCAGTGCTGAGCTGAGCTGGTCAACATCCTGCAAGGTGGACACGGGTTGAGACGTGAGAACTTGAGTAATATTTTCCCATATCTCTTTCCTATCTGCAAGGTCCTCGGCAGTCCCACCAAACTCCATCTGTTGATGATGGTGAAACGTGTTGTGCAGCATTAACAAGATCAAAATGACTTTGGTGATGGTCGCCGAAACATGGAAATCAGATATGTTACCTGACTGAGCTTGCTGGTGAGAGCAATGGAATAAGGGATTATCTCCTGGGGGTTGCCATGTTGGACTAAAGCCCACAGTTCTGTCTGGCTTTTGTTTCTCAGCCACTGAATGGCAACTTCGTCACTTGTAGGATTTATAACTGTCAATGTTCTGAGGAATGAAGGAATCAGGACTGTGTGTAAGTTCCTGAAAGCTGGACATAGACACTGTACCTGATGGGATTAACCTTCAAATGGTATTTCAAACCTTTGTCAATGTGTATAGCTTTTAAAGCCCATAACAATATAAAAACATAATGTTTAAATCCAGTTAACTTGAATCTACTCTTTTGTATTACCTGTTCATAGCAGTGACCACTGCTCCCAGATGGTCTTCCACCAGCACACTAGCTGTGATGACTGACATGTTCTTTTGAAGCCCAGGACTTCCCACTGGGACCAGGCTGCTGAAGGTTGAGCGAGTGCCCCTTGGAAAAAGGAGATTATCTTTTTATATGATTAAAAAGTTGGATTTTGGTGGGAAACAAATGTAAACCTCATCTATCAGTGTAATCATGTGTTGTAAAAATGTAGTATAATTGTAGGAAAAGGACTCTGTTTACCTGTAGAGAGTGAGCACAGGGCACACAGTACTAATGGGCTGGCATATTGCCACCTGGAAGGTATAGATCAGCTGAGAAGCCCAGCTTTCATCATCTTGCCATCCTGCCAAAGTTTATTAGATGCAATCAAATATGGTACAGCATAAATTTGACATCCAGAGATGAGCCACTGCATTATGAAGATTGACAGGTGAAGTAAAAAACACTGATTATATCATTACAGTGCCACTTGGCAGTAAGTGGGATATGTCAGGGTGCAAAAGTCCTTGAAGTTGATGTGATGAAAGCAGAAAAAATTGACTAGTTTAAAGATTTTAGTAACTTTGACAGGATCACAGAGTCTCCAAAACTATGGATCCTGTAGGATATTCCAAGTCTGCAGTGATCAGTGACATCAAAAAGTGTAAAAGGAAAGAAAAGCAGTACCCATTAACAAGGTCATGGTTACCAATGCTCAAAGATGCACATATATGAAATCCGATTCGACAGAAAAAGAGGTACAGCGTAAATTGTGGAAAAATTGGTTCCTTGTTTCAATAGAGAGTGCATCATTTGTGGGGTATGGGCTGCTGTAGACCAATCAGGATCTGCATGCTTATCTGTGACTACTTCAAAAGCTGGACCACAGTAGTAGAAGGTGACTTGATCTGAGAAATTTTCTTTCATGAAGATGTCTGTGTGTGTTGCTTAACTGAAAATCAGGATCCATTACGGGAAGAAAACAAGCTGGCAGGGGCAGAGTTGTGTTTTGGAAAATGATTTGGTGGGAAACTTTGGACCCTAACACCAATATAGATGTGGCTTTGACTCACGCCACTTACCTAAATCCTAATAACGCAGAATACTGCAAAGAATACTATAAGAATGGTTCAAGAATCCTTTAAAGCCTGAAACATTTTCATGTATTGACTTTGGTTCAATTGAATATCTGCAACAATCTACCTTATGAAAAGATATCTTAACGTGCCTAAATGCCTACTTGCTGTTGTGAACTGGCTATGTCGTCATGCTATGACTGTTTGGTGTAAAATTTAGTGCATCTGAGAAAAGGTAGTGGAACAAGAGCCGTCACATTTTTCAACTTGTCAACTAAAAAACACACAAGCTGGAAATCAAAACTGGACTTTACTACAAATTTGCAAACAGTGCAGCATTACCTGAACAGTTGTAGGTGACTTCTGTCTCTAGCAGATATATATTCGATTCTGGACTGAGATCACATAAGCCTTGGTGTGGTGGACTATTCAACGTTATCGCCAAGCTGGCTCTGCCTCGCCGCCCATCGCCAGGCTGGGAAACATGAAGGGCAAAGGAATATCTCCTGCCTGGCTGCAGGACACCTGGTCGCACCAACAATTTAGGAGAATGAGTCCCTGTAGAGGTGGTGACATCACTGAGGTGAAGGGTCAGGCCACTGTTGTCTTCAGCTCCCCATTTGTACTGTGTAAAGACACATATATGAATCCCAATGATACCAAATGCTTTGTTATTACTATTGTTAATCTAATTATATGACCAGGATTTTGAATAGAAGAAACTACCAATTACAAATTACTTCTTGAGAAAAGCTTGAAACCTTTTCAGTATTTTAGCATCATCATTATTACCTCAACCTGGTCATCACACTGGTCACATTGTCCGGAGAGTACAAGAGGGCTGGTGTTACTTATGTGGTGAACAGAGGAGAACACAGAGCAGGACGCACACTTTATTGTTACTGGAAGCACTGGAGCTGCAGTCACGGTTACCTAAAACACGTAAAACATACATTTCTTCTATAGTCAGATCCAAAACATCACTTAATATGGCTCTACACAGTTTGAAGGAGTAAAGTTGTGGATAGGAGGAGTATGAGGATGGGTAATAATCACCGTTTGATTAACAGAGACAGGTTTCCTTCCATTCTTGTGTATAGTCAGGGTGAAAATGTAGACTTTGCCAGCGTGAAGCTGATTGCTGACTACAGTCATCGTCCGGCTCATGCTTTCAGTTGTGACCTGTATACAAGGAGACTCCGTGGAATTCTGTAAATGCAAGTATGGAAGAACAAACTAAAGTTACACCCTACTTCCCTACCTTTGCTGCTTTCACATAGTAAAGGTGTTATAGAGGAGTTTCTTTTAATAATTTTTGCAATATTCTATGAAATTGGGTTCACTGCCCCATAAGGTCTGATAGATTAAAAGCTATAGAAATATAAATATTATTATACATCATCTGTGAAAGTAATGGGACTTAAAAAACGTCAACCAATCATTTCTGCTCTCATCCTCTGTTTAATTTTTTATGGGCCTGTCAATCACTCTTCTTACTACAGAAGTAGTGTGGGCACTGTCGTCTGATGTTTACAGCAGGTATATAACAATCATCCCGCTAGCAGTTAGCAACGTTCAGACAATGGCTGAGCCAAACCCCAGTGAAGGTGGAGGCAGAGGGAGGAGTCCTTTCCAGGTTTTTGAGAAGAGGAGAAAGACGGCAGAAGAAAGGAATAAAACCAAAGTTGTTCTTGTTGAATTATTTCAGCATTGGCGAGCGCTAAAAATCATGAAAGGAATTCTGACCGACGCATTGGTTGCTACATTTCTGCTTCTGGAGCAGGTAGAGAGCAATGGCGTGTAATAGCAGTGCTGCCTTACAATAATGTGCTTCTCTTCAGCATAACCGCCCGTTATTTATGTGCCACCATCTCAATGAGTGCAGGGCTAAGTCTGGGTAATTTGCCCCGAAGTGAAAGATACTTCGGCCCTGGAGAAGACGGATCTCCCCTGTTTCCCGACCACGGTTCGAGAAAAGAACAGGAAAGGGTAACACAGCGATTAGCAATACGCTTTGTTTGTCCTCCACGGAGGCCTTGACAATAGTTGCTAAGAGCTAACCATAGACTGTATATATTGAGCTAACGTTGTCTTAAAGGTGTGGCCAGGGAGGGAGCAGTGAATCAAGTGGGCTGCTCATATGCATGCACTTTAGTCAAAAACTCTCAGTCTCTGCTTTCTGAATTCCCACAAACATCTTCTTTACCACCTTTGATAATTTGGAGGTATTATTTCTCCAATTTCCAAGACATTTAAATGACATTCAGCATAATTTAGCATTGACTTACCAGCATTATGCATGTCCAGTGATACTGCAGTGTGTTGTCAACTTCAGACCCCACATCTGGGTCATGAGACTCAGATCCATCCAGGACAAGATCCCTGACACTGGGCCACAGTCTGTGGGAGCCTCCCTGAATGACAGCAACTAACGGGGAGTGGATTACAGTGATGCTGGTCTTCTGTTGGACAAGCAGTGGAGTTTCCTGGAATGAAACTGTGAACACCAGGCAATAGGATCCTACATCAAGAGCACGTTTTGGAAGCAAAAGAAGAGGTGAAGCTTTATCCCCTTGACTTCTGAGATTGACTTTGTTCCCACTGGCAAAACACGACATTCTGAAGATCTCCCACAGGTATGTCGTCTTGTAGGCAGAGCAGTTTATATCCACACTTGCTTCAAAGAAACTTAGTCTAGATCTGAAGATGGTAGACTGGTTCTGGACCAGGGAGACCTGAGGGTTGGAACACTGAAGCTCCTCCACATCCACTTGTAGTTGTGTGGACACAAGACTAACGTTGTTGAAAGCTTTGACCATAACACTGTATTTCCCTGAGTAATGATAAATATGGCTAACAACAATTGAGTCTGTCACCAATATTTCAGAGGAATCTCCAAAATCCCAAATGTATCTAACATTGCTTCCTTCATTCACCTTTGTGGAAAACCTGATAGCATGTCCCACAAATATCCTCTTTGCATGACAAACAAAGTTGACTTTTTGAACAGGCCATTCGATTGCTATAGTTTCATTTAGAGTCTGAGAGCAGACTGCATTGCTAGCATGCACGCTAACAGACAAAAAACCACTCTCTGGTGGAGTTAAGATCACTTCTTGTCCCATAAGCAACGTGGACTGAGACCCTTCTAAGTGGAATATCCATGTGTAGTTGACTTGAAACCCTCTTTGAACTTCTGCCTTGAACTGGGCTCTTTTCAGAGCCTCTAGCGTTGCAGAGCAACAGTTTAGAAGCTGCAAACCTTGGATGCTCTCAGTTACTAGAATGTGAGAGGATGTCTCTGCACTACTGACCTGGTTCATAGCTTTCATTGTAACTTGGTGTTTGCCAGCTGGAAGGTTTGATATGGTGTGCCAGCCTCCAGAAATGTTCTGGCTTTGAATCCAGTCTTTGTTTTGAAATGTTATAGTAAAGCTCACATTACTTCCTTCGTATGTTGTTGGGATAAATGTAACTTTTTCTCCAGTGCATAAAGAGGTCTTGCTGATGTTTAGCCAAAGACCTTGGATTGCTGCTTGAACAGTGACACTGTGTGAAACCATCTGCCAACTTATCTCATTGGAGATATTTAGATACACTTGAAAGATGTCTGAATGTGGAAAAATGTAGCTGAAAATTGGACCAATTGAGGTAAAAAGGGTCTCTTTGGTACTTTTAACTTTCCAGTCCCAGTGCATATCACTACCCTTGTGGGCAATTCCTTGAAAGGATAGAGCTGCACATGCATTGACAAAAAATGGAGGTTTCTTTTCATCAATTAGAAAGTCTACACCTTGGACCTCTTCCTGGACCAAGAACTGTTTGGAGTCATTACTCTGGCTCAGGATGTTCTGCACTGAAACTGTGACAAGACGATTACCTGGACTTGTGAAAGTGTAAATGACAAAGGGAACAAATGTCCGCAAGGGGGAAACATCTGTATCAACAAACCAAAGATATTGTAAGTCTGAACCTGTATCCACAGATAGAGATATATTTACTTCTTTCCCCAGTACCACAGTGTTTGATTGTGCAGCTATGTGTGTATTTGTTACATGTTCTACTGCCACATAAGAAACACTGGTGGAAGCCTCACCCAAGATATTGGAGGCTGTAAGCTGAATTGATATCCTGCCAGGACTTTTGGCCATCACATGAAAAAGCACTCTGTTGCCTCTTATTTCTTGGTTTATTCCACCCTGTGTGGCAAGCCAGCTATAAGTGACGTTGGAGCCTTTGGTGACTAATGCAATACACAACATTTCTTTTTGAGTTGGTACGTATATCTGGTTAATCAGGGTTTGACAGTCAATGTGAGGACCTTCTATTCTCTCAAATACTTTAATTAGAATAGCCGCTTCCTTCTTACTGACAAAGTTCTGGGCTATAACTCTCACTTGATACACTCCTGGTTTGGAAAAAGTATATCTATACTGATATGTACCCTGTATGGCTGATGTCACACCTTCTATTGTCCAGAAGTAGTTACTGGTACTGATAGCACCACTAACTGCTGTGATAATAGTTTCCTCTCCTACTACAGCGTATGACTGATGGGTGTGAAGTGAAAGGTCTGAAACAGGAAGTAAAACATTCACAGTAAGGCTTACTGAGTCTCGGCTGACATGGTTAAATGCCAAAGCTGTGACTGTGAATTTACCGGCAGAGATAAAGACATGTGACACATTTTTCTTCCCCTCTGGAGGAGACCCATCTCCAAAGTCCCATACCACTGATACATTGCTGCCAGTGCAATTGGCAACCCAAAATGAAACCGATGTATTGACCATCATTGTGTTACTTAAACTGCCATGTGAGACAGAGATTTTACTCACTGGTTTTTGAATGGTTATGTGAACTTTGGTAGTTTTGTTGCTGACTTTGTTATTTGCAATCACAGACACCTCCTTAAAACCTTCATTTCTAAAGACAAAACACTTCCTAGAGGTTTCTGTCGTAGTACTTTGACCCAAGGAGTTAGAAAGCCAACTAAACTGGTAACCTGTAGTTTGTTCAGGGGAGACTAACACTGTGAGGCATACTTCATCTCCGATTGCTGCTACATCCTGTGATGATTGCACTGCAACGTTAGTTATTGGACTTTCGACACAGATGCTTGTACTAAATGATACAGATCTAACAGAGCTAACCACAGTCAGGTTAACATGGAAAATCCCATGGATTTGGAAAGTATGTGTGACTGTTGATTGTCCAACTACTACAATCGGAGGTGTCTCCTCTTCAAACATCCAATGGAAAGTCAGATTGGAAATGTTTCCATTGACCACAGCAGTAAACTGCACTTCATCTTGACTCATGATGCATTCTGCTGGAAGAACTCCACTGACAATCAAACTATACACTTCTACAGTCACAGATGCATGAGCTTGGCTAAGTGAGTTAGAAACAGATACAGCAACTCTGTAGTTCCCTGGAAACTTGTAGATGTGGGAGACAGAACCATCGGTAAGGTTTTTCTGCTGAGATCCATCACCAAAGTCAAAATCCCAAATGAGACTGGTGCCAGAGGCAACAGTAGCCCTGAATACTGTCGGAGCACCTGCTTCAGTCGGCCCTCTGTATGTAACAACTAATCCAAAGATTTTCTCCATAACCACCAACACAAGTGAGGTGCTGAGCAAATGCACACCATTGCTGGCGGATACAGAGATGTTATATATGCCTGGAGAATCAAAACTATGACTGATTGTGCGATGGATGCCTTGGACAGCTTTGGAACCATCGCCAAAATCCCAAGTGTAGAGGACAGCAAATTCGGAGGGCTCAACAGAGGCCTCTAGATGGCAGGTGTCATTGACGAGTAGTTTCAGAGAGGAGGGCGAAATGATGAGGCTTTCCAACGGAGGGCGTACACTGATCTTCATCGACGTGTCTGTGCTGCCATATTGATTGGAGACTTGAACATGAACTTTATAGTCATCTGCAGCAACAGAAAGAAAACAGACTACTTTGAGACTTTGAATAAACATTAAGAGTAAATTTTGCAGCAGATTTAAGCACAATGTAACTTTTCAGTGTGGGAAATGTGTAAACCACATCAAGTGACCTTTAACCCATTATGACCCGATGTGACGATATGATGTGTTTGCTTTCACTTTAAAGGATAAAAAGCATTGCAGATGTCACATCAACATAATAAAAATGAATCTAATAACTACTGCATATGTATATATATTAGGACTGTCAGAAATGGTGCGTTTACGTCGTTAATTAGTTGTTTATCGTTAATTACATAAATTTCTTTAACGCATTTCACGCATGACCAGGAAAGTGGTTGGGGAGCTACAGAGGCGAGATGGAGCAAGGGTAACGGTTACAACTTGAAGTCAAGCGCAGCAATCAAAAATTTATACATTCTTTTAGAGTGTGATGTCTCACATCATAGACAATCTCTGCACGTTCTACATGTCCCTGTCGTGCTAGTGGACAGGTACCGTAAGGAGCGAGTGAGGGTCGCGCTCAAGGGGGACTGGCCATCGGGAGTACCGGGACATTTCCCGGTAGGCCGATAGGTCAGTGGGCCGGTGTGAGGGGGGGAAAAAAACAAAAAGCCAACTGCAGTTGGGCAGTAAGTTGTAGTCTACTCCTTTTTTTTCATCAATCTATCAGCGGCGCAAAAAGGGAGAGGAAACGTCAAGGAGGCGTGCAAAAATTGAGAGAAAGAAAAGGCACTTTACAAAAAGCACTAAAGCAGAAGCGTTCAAGTGTACGAAACTGACATATTTTCTGCAATTACATCATCCTCAGTCAGCGGCACCTGCAGCTCTCGCGTCGAGGTCTTGAGGACGAGACAACCGGGAGTATATATATATATATATATATATATTATATCCTCGTGGAGGGGTTTGTGTATCCCAGTCATCCAAGGAAGTTTATGTTATGTTTATGTTGTGAGGGGTTGATTGGACCCTGGTTGGGTCACCAAAGGCAAGCAGGTCTCTAGTTGAGGGACCAGACAAAGTGCACCTAAAAAGATCCCTGTGACGAGAAACAACATTGGTTTGGAGTTTCCCTTGCCCGGACACAGGTCACCGGGCCCTCCGACTGGAGGCTATGGGTCGAGTGCAGTGTGAGCTGGGTGGTGGCCAAAAGCTGGGACCCTGGCAGTCTGATTTTAACAGGGGTCTTTCAGTTTGTATTTGGTCCTAGTGTTTGCATGGGATCTGTCCAGGTACTGCAGCTTCCCCCCAGAGTCCAAAGACATGCATGTTAGGTTAATTGGTCTCTCTAAATGCTCCCTAGGAGTGAGTGTGAATGGCTTTACAGATATAGAAAATGGATGGATTAATTTTGTCTGGGGTTGAGTGAAATATTGGGTATTATGAGCAACAGAGGTGACCTGGACAACACTGATACATTACAACTCCATAAAACTGATATTGTACAGTGGACTATTTAGCAATCAGAGCAACATTTTTAATCAGCTGGAGTTGTGTAACCTGGAACACAACAAATCTGTGTGATGGAGGGAAACATGTTTAATGAGAGTT
Organism: Atherina boyeri; assembly: GCA_029874935.1. NCBI lineage: Eukaryota > Metazoa > Chordata > Actinopteri > Atheriniformes > Atherinidae > Atherina > Atherina boyeri. Next base: position 9,446 of record JAPMNP010725639.1, read on the forward strand.
GGGAGGGAGCCAGAACAGTGAAGTTGTCTCAATTAGAACTAAAAAAGGGCAATCATGGAGTCAGGTTAGCTTTTTATGGTTTTATCAGTATTTATAACTTCTTTAATAATAGACATTGTATTTTTATATATTGTTCCTCTGTATTGTAATTGTAGATATCTATCAATGTGTCTCAGTGTGTTTACCTGGGATGTAATAAGTGTGATTCACTACGTTCTGGACATAAACTTGTTTTTCTCCTCTCTCCAGAAGACCTTCCATGGTCTGACAAGGAGCAGACTGAGTATGGATGACATCACCACTGCCATCTCCAAAATCCCATCTGCAATGAAATTTAGAAGAGCCAGAGACAAGACTTCATGAATGCTTTTGAAGTGCAAAATCTAAATGTTTTATTGTACAAATGCACTTATGAGAAACAGACTGCAGGTGTCCTTACTTAAAAGTAACCAGTAGAGAAATATCCACTTTGACTCTTAAAGCAAAGAGGTGTGTAGCATCCACAGCTACCACCTCCCTGACAAACAGGAACTCGGGCAGAGCCAGTGGTGTCACCTCATCAGCGGTAAGGAGGATTTGTTGGCTCTGCGAGCTCACAGGGTTTGCTGCAGTCACCTAGCAGAAAGTCATCCAATAATGTTGTTTAACATTTCTTTTTCTGTATATGACAACATCAAACATTAGAAACATGAAACTAAATCTTCATATGAAACACACGATGATAACAAATACAGTGAGTAAAGACAACACTGCTTACCCGGAGCAGATACTCAGCAGGTTGCTTGAACATGACACTGTAAGATTCCCCTTCATAAGCAAAATTCTCCAGGTTGTCAATCACCCATGTGAATTTTATGGAGGAGCCACTCTCCACTTTGGCTTTAAATACCTACAATGAAAAAAAAAGAAAACACACTATAGTAAAAGTATGCCTTTTTTTGCTCATAATAAAACATCATTTGACAGACTATAAAGAACACAAAGAGTTTGACTGGCTTGTTACTAACTAACAAAATGGTCCTTAAATGTGCAAATTCTCTACATTTTTGCACCCATTTGTTCACATGAATCCCAAGATTAGGGACTACCAAGTTAAGCAAATGAGACAAAAAGATTTGACTTGGACATTTAATTGTAGAGGAAAATGTGCAAAAATATGTGTACTTCTGATCTTGTCTTATGTCTGACACTCATCTCCTTAAGTGACCACAGCCAGCTGCTGATCAACTTACAGGTATTTCCACTCATTATTTAGCGTCAATACTGAGATGTTGAGGATATTTCTGGCTCTCTTCAGGGCCTTCTGCAACATATCTAGCTGACTCCAGTTTCCAAATCATTAACTTCCGTCTCATAAAGCCCTTCTTTGGTTGAACGATGTGTGCCTTGGCTCCTTGTTTTGCAACATAACCAACTTTCTCTTTAGATAAACTGATGGTTTTGACATTATAATTTCATATCTGGCCAACCTCCCAATACTTCTCAAAGACCCACAAGAAGAAAGTTCTGCTCGGCTGCGGGGTCAAGAACAAGCAGTATGATGTCCCAAATCAGGTCCGCATGAACGAAAAGACAACATTTTGTTCTTGTGGCCTTGAGAACAAGAATACATTTCTCATCTCACGTGGAAGATGTTCCAGGCTTTAGCTTTGCTCTGCCATGGATAACGCAGTGGGCAGACTCGTTTTGTGATGCAGTTAACCTAAAGTTTTTTTTTTTTAAAAAAGAAGACCGTCAAGAGCTGCTGTTGCATGTGCTTCTTTGTTTTCATTGTATGCTTTGTCCTTTTTGTCATGATTTTGGTTGTTGTCTGCCCTTCATAGCCCTTTTTGCCATGAGGCCATTCTTGGCCACTCAGCATTCAAGTAGTGCATAGCATCACCTCTGAGGGCTATGCATTGTTAGGTCTTTGTATATCTTCCCATCTGCACTGAAAAAAGTCTTTCCATGAGGGCTGACAGCAAAAAAGATACTGAGTGAAGGTATACAGTTAAATGGGCTTAAGCTGAATGTAATACAGTTGTTTGTGACCAAGCATTCTTTTACATCCCTTGCTCTTGGGGTGATTTTTGCTTGACTCTGACTTAACTTGTACTTATTGCAGTCACAGATATGCATTATTGAGTTCATTCACACATCAATCCATTCATCTTTATACCTTCTATATCGTTTTCAGGCTCATGTTAAGGGCCGTTTATGTTCAACAGTAAAGACAGATACGGACAATTTCCCTTGTCTTCTGTGTCCTTACATGCATAATTTGGTCCGTTTTTGGCCCCCTTGGGGATGCGTACCCTGATGGAGTAAATGGAGTAGTACTATTGGAAGCAGTGTAACTGCTTCTGCTGCATTGTATTGAGCAATGTAGTTGACGTGCAGCCCATGAAATACACAAAGTAGAAGATGCTGCAATGTATTTAATGTCCGCAACAATCACCTCTGTGCACTGGGCTGCCTCTTTTTCATGTCTCTATTTGAGAAAGTATATCATCATGATCTCCTCCATCATCAACAAGTGTTATAGACTGAAACTGACATTGGAGCTTGGAGGGGAACTCTGAACTATTCACTGCCCTCTGGTGGATGTATTGGCTAACAACCATGCAGAAGTAATACATTGAAGTACAAGGCCAGAAACAGATTTACCTATCTCGTACATAAAGGGAGCACAAATGGGCCTTTAGAATCTGTAGCATTTCTTAACTGCCCATCCTCTTGGAAAGTAAATGGGCAAGTTTAATATTTTTGTCTTTTTTTTGTTTAATTTGGTTCTCTTTCTCTAACTTTCAGATTGATTCGGATCATATCTAAGCAGAAACATTGAGAATGTTTTGAATTCCCAAACTTTCAAGCATAATAATAGTTGTAAATATTAATAGTTTTGAGGATATACTAGTCTAGACTGAATAGGTTGGCCAGTGAACATAAACTGTCATTTTTCATATTATATCAATAGTTTGGATCGTATGGTCAATCAGACCAGAAATGTTTGCGGATAAAAAAAATTTGTTCTTACCTGTGATGTGTTTGTTAGAATCCTTAAGCATTTGTTTGGTTCAACACTGAGCCCTGTTACTGCCTTGTAGCCATTAACTTTCACACTCACACTCTGAAAGCTGTCTGCATCCATTACACTGATGCTGAGAGTCTGCTCTCCTGAAGTCGGCATCACCAGAGTCACAAAAGAAAACCAACTGTCATGGGACTGTGCCTTACAGTAAGGCACAGACTCAATCACCTCTTCGGGGCAGGATGGATGAAAGGGAACTCCAGTTCGGAGTACCGGGACTGACCATGAACTCCTGGCATTCTCTCCGAATACAGCCATGACAACAATGAGAGTTGAAACATTGACTTGGACATGAATCTGGTTCTTTTCATCTGGAAAAGGGTGGATAACTTGAAGTTGGAATTTAGATCCCAGAGAAGGACCTGCAGCCAGGGGGTTAATATCAGGAGTTGTGGTTGTTTCCATGTGAGTTAGGTCAAATATATCTTCATGTTCAGTTGCTTTGTGAAGTGTATCTACATACAGAATTCTCAGATTACACACCACCCCATCCACCCATTTGCTGTCTTGAGGCACCAAAGTGAGGCCTCCTTCCCACCAGCCTCCCCACTCTGGTCCCCTGAAAGAGAGGTAACTTTGGCGCCAAGGGGAGTTTATAGAGGCATCACTATTAAGGCAATGCAGAAATGTTCCAGAGTCAAAAGTATGTTGCACAGCTAAAATGTCATCAGGGTACACGTTGATGGCTCGCTCTGGTAGAAGAAGCTGTTGCAGAAAAAAAGAAACAAAAGTCAATTCAGGAATTTTGAATTAAAGTGTTTATAGCAGAGGGCCATCAAAGGCAGCAGCATGCCCAACAAAAGTCAACTCACACTCAAAGTTTGCAGTTCAGAGCTTGGGTTTATCGCCAGGGGCAGGTCTGCTACCAAGTGGTAGAAAGGGGGAAGTGCAGGGTATCTAGGAGGTGAAGCAAAGTGGCGATCTCTAGCTACACTGTCATAGGTGCTACATGGACTGGTGTTAGGTACACAGGCCTCCAGTAGATGGCACCAGTACTGGCCCATGCTACAGCCCCCTGTGGTGTTACACAGTGGTACAGCTGAGCAGAAGCTGAATGGATTAAGCAGAGAGCTGCAACCTGACAAGAAAAGAAGGGATTACAACCAAGTGCACACTACACAGCTCACAGGAACATATGTGGGAAGAGTTGCTCACTACCTGGAGGTACCAAGTGGTGGTTGGGTCTGCAGTATGGTCGAAGGATCTGGACACGAGCCAGAGTGGACAGAGAGTTGGGCTGGACCACCAGTTCCACTGATATCACCTGGCCTGCATGACTGAACCACAGGCCTGGGAAAAGCATCATCTGTGGGAATTACAGAAGAGTAAATAAATTAGACAATTTTTGAACACTTAAACCTTTACCCCAGTTGACCAGTCAGTAACTACATTTCATTTTCAAGTACTGGCCATTAATCATTTTTCAAGTTTTCACTTTGTGTAGCTATTTGATATTTACAAAATTTACCACAACTTTTTTGATAACTTCAGAAGTATTTCAACATTTTCACAAACATTTAGCTATTTCAGTTGACTAACTTTTGAACATTTGCTCAAATTAGTTACATTTTTCAACAGGTCCGCATAACGTTTAGCTTATTTGTTCAACCATTTGTCTATTGCCTGTTATTTTTGCCACCCACCCACTAGCATTATTAATTTAGTTTTTCAACGCTCACCAAATACCTTTTTCAAATTATGCTCATCACATATCAATTACTTCTCTTTTACCTTTAGCTAGCTATTTAAACCCTGTAACTTTCATTTGTAGCACACGATAAGCAATGCGTCCATGATATTTGTATTAAAATGTGTTTCTTACTTCAGCTTTTCATTTAACCCAATATTATTCAGCAAATATCAACTGTTTAATCACATTTTAGTAGTTACTCAAATTAATCAAATCAAATCAAATTAAACAACATTTTTTTAGCATGTCCAACCATTAAGCTAATACAGTAAGCTAGCTCTGTCTTTGCTTTCCTAATGTATTTTGATGCACTTGATCCAAATGCAGGTTCATGATAAGGTGCTACCACTATCTCAGGATGAAGATTATTCTCATGAAAGTAGAAAACAAAACATTGTCGAGTGAGGGCTTTAATGTTGGTAAGTTAAAAAATCCACTCCTATGGCAAAACTCAGGTAATAATTGAAACTGCTGAGCTTCTGATCATTTTATTAGGAATAATGGTGTCTAATTGACGATTCAACCAAATGGTCTAAATGTAGCTGACCTCCACTGTGCGTTGTCCAATGTCTGGTGCACTGGGAAGTGGCTGAATGTGGGTGCCAGAGTAGACACCAGTCATGAAAACCAATCCAGCCAGATATTTGTCTATAGTTGGTAAAGACTCTGGATTAAGACAAAGACAACAAAAAAACAAAATCATACCTTTGCACTTTAAATTACACATTTCTATTGTTAATGGTTGGAAAAATATAGACTATCTTCTCTCCTTGCTCTTGTTCAGCTTATGGCTTCGCCCGTCCTGCTTTTCTGACATTTTCCATTGGGTTTCTTGTGTTCAGGAGAAAACTGACCAGTTATTTGTTTTTCACAGATGAAGCTGTATTGTCCAGCACACTGAGACCTCCTCCACCTTCCTGGGGTACTCAAGGCCATCTGAGGGCACAATCCCTGACTCGCACTGTCTTCATGGAGATCTTGTGGCTTTTCTACTTCATACTGGTTGGATCTCTCTCCATCCAGTCCACGCAGCCATACCCACACAGTGGTTTCTCTAAACAAAAACACAAAAATAACAGTTTATTTGTTTAAAAAGAAAGCAAAACAGGATTGAATAAAGAGTGATTTAATGTAGATTAAAACTTTTCATAAGACTCACTGTGAAAATGAGTTATGGATGAAATTTAGCAGCTCTTTGCTTTCAGCAGATGCCAGATCCCCTCCCCAAGCCTCTCTACATGAGTCCTGCGCCTCAAACCATGATGATTTTATGGCAGACATCCAAAAGCATCGCAGGCTGGCCAGGTGGATCTGACCTCCCTTGGGACAGGGAATGTCCTCTGGAGGGTAAAAATCAGACATACAAAGTAGGACAAGTCTTTTCTCAACTCAGAGGAAGCAGACTAATGAAAACATGTGGAAACTTGATAACTTTGCATGTTGTCTCCTCCACTTTCAAATCTGCACTTAATGGATACTTCACTGGTCAAACTATATTCTGGGTAAATATGCAAGATTAGCTGGTGGTTAGAACAGATGGTGCAGACTCGCTCTCACGTTTCGCCTGGTAAGATTTGGAACAAACTTCCTGTCACCTGCTGCTCTATCAGGACATTTAATGAACATATCAGATCCAGTGAAAACTGATAATGGCCATTTTCTTTCCCTTGATTAATCCAAAATTGGATGATTTTATTTATAAGGTATAGCTATTATCTATATAATATCTAACAAAGTAAACATAGGTCATGTGTTAAATAGATCAAAAGTTTATCTGCTCATGTAGACAGCCTGCCTTTGCTAATAACGGATCCTCTTTTCTTTGTATTTCTATCTAGTTTTATGTCGATCGAACAATCTAAATCTGAAAAGTTGCTGAAACAATAGCTACAAAAAAAATTACAATGTTTACCGACTCATGTTGTTTAGAATTTCTACACAATAACAACATATCTAAATATAAATAATTGTTAACGTACCAATTAAATTTGGCTTCTATGCTAACAATAAAGCAATTGTTTACATAACATTTAACATAGATATTAAATCCTGGAACCTACTTATGTGACCCAGTGAGTTAAAGGTACCGTATGTAAGATTCTGGCCGAAACTGGTACTGTAATCATGTGAAGCGGTAGCCTATGTAAGAAATTGCTAAAAATGGCCAAAATAGGTCAACAAAAATAGACACAGAACTTCTGGATACTTTAGAACCCTGCACCTCCCCCTGATTGGGATATTTCATCAAATATCAGCTCAAAATGTAAACAATAACATCATTTAGGGGCTGCAAATATGTTTTTTAAATTAGAATATCCTGGCTATATTACAGTTGTCAGTGATATCAGTATTTGAAATGAACATCATTTTTTTTAATGTTTTTTAATGTCTTGCAACAACTTAAAATAAAGATGATACATAATTCTTACATATGGCACCTTTAAGTAATATTATCTCTACTACTGAACTTAGGCAGATTTTCTCTCTATGTTGCCCCCTAACGATGAATAATGCTGATTCAGCATCTGTCTTGGATCCTGTCTCTTTTCTGAGCTCTAAGTCTGATGTTGACTCTTGTTGATCTTTTGCTCTGTCATCTCCTTTATTTTGATCCTCTGAAAATGTCCTCTTGGGTTTCCTTGCAGAATCTATCATGGTGTGTGTTCAAAACAGCCCATGTGATGAGAGTAAGTTGCTAGTGTGTGACATGGTGCAATAAATCAAATCAAAATAAAGGTTTATATATCTATATAGCACCTTACAACAATGCCTAAGTTGATCAAAGTGCTTTACAACTGTGAAAAACTCACAAAACAGATAATACAGAACAATACAGAGCAAGAATCATCAGAAAGGGACATTTGACTTAAAGGCAGGAAAATAAAGAAGTGAGGTGTGGTTTTTCACCCTTGAGAAGCTGCAGGACAATTACAGCTTCAGGAATGTACATAGTGAATGTCAGTGTGCTATCAAAACAAGCCAGAAGTGAAATGTTTTAAGGTCTAAAACTTATATGGTATTGCGTTAAGTTCAACCAGCTTTGACTTGGAGAGTATCAACATCCAGATTGTAGGGATAATTTTGTTTTGGCTACTTTTAAATGTGTTGAAACCTCTTAAACCGTGTTTCCATAGCCGGTACTCTATTCTACTCTACTCTACAAAGGTGAGTATTTCCACTGCAAAAAAGTACCAGGTACCATTTTTTGGGGTACCTGCTCCCTCAGGGTTCCAAGAAAAAGTAGCCCGGTTCTAAAACGTGACGTGGAAATTTCTAGACCAATGATTGGTCCGAGACAATCGTCATCGGACAGCGACTTTGCTCCAGCCCCATGGCAATAGAGAAGGCGTTGTTTTTGATTTCCTGTCATCAAGTTGTGGCAAACAACCACAAACCAAGCACCAGGAATAACTTTCCATCGCCATCTCCATTGTTTTCCTCTGTGTGTGTTTATGCACGTTTCAGTTGCTCTGTGTATGGCGTCACTGGTGTATAGGAGGAGGGGCTATGGGGCTAAAGGTCAAATATGGCCCAGCTAGTGGTAGTGGTGATGGAAACGCAAACAAAAACGGGGTAGAGTAGACTAGAGTAGAGCAGATACCGGCGATGGAAACACGGCTTTATTTGTGTGATTTATACAAATGACTTCATTATACTTTAGAAAACAGCAAAAATACAAATATAATCAGTGCCCAGATACATTCCTAACATTTCTATAATGTCCACTTTAGCCTAACTGCAACCATAAAGTCATTCAGGGAAAAATATTGGTACTGGTTTTAGATGTTTTCCTGCTCCA
>JAPMNP010725649.1:0-15720 GCA_029874935.1 Atherina boyeri
AGACATAAAATAAAAGTCCAAAGCTCCAATCCATTCTGCCTTTACTGTATTGTGGCTCAACATTTACAGTATATGAATTTTGTCAGACTTGATAGTTCACTCGCAGAATTCCCCCTCCTTTGTGTACTCCACTATTACATCTGTTAATGAATAAAAATGCAACAGAATATAGGAAATCACATCCAAGTATTCCAAATAGTCTTTAGGGAGAACCCCCAGACCCCAATTTAAAATTCTCCGCTGTTCTTTTCTAATAGGGGCCCTCTCGCCTATGTTTACAAAAGGCCCTGGGTGCTCAGCACCCCCAAACCTCTGATCCTAGAATCGCCCCTGCTTGTACTACAGACAGTGCTTAGACCGCTAAACAAGACCGCCCTCCCTAATTGGTTCACAGAAGCCGAAAAAACCTGTAACTCCTTTAGAAGAAACCTCAGGGTTCAATACAGGACTTGCAAGTACATTTTAAAAACGGTGTCCATTACGGTGACAGTCAGGTTTTATAGAGAAAATATCTTTCCTCTAATCATGATGTTTTTTTTCTTCTTTTTTTTCCTTTTAAATAATCAAGTACTAACTCTTGGAAAGTGATGATGATCGTAAAACAGCTACAGTGACAAAAGTTCTCTAGTAATACATTGTCATGTTTTTAACTTGGCATAACTAAAAAGTTACACAACACCTGTTAATGTTGCATTAAATGTGTATCATGTACAACTGAATGACTGAAAGTACCATTCAAACCAAATTTGCCGTCCTCATTATGTGTCATAATTAGGCTGTTTTAGTTGGAGGACTTGTTGGAATCAAAAGAGGAGGTGGACGAACTATGTCACAAACACTGTTTCCAGTTAACTCAGTCGTTTTTCTGCATTGAGATTAATGCTGTTGAATGATTCTGTTTTTACAATTTATAGATGTTTGACATTAAACACAAAGGACAAAAATATTAGTTTGTGTAGTATTGTGCAAGCAGATAACATCACATTGGCAAAGTATCTGATCATTTTGTGGTATTTTGTATAGCAACATAGCTGTGGTTGACATTTTTCAAAACATTTCTTTTCAATGTTGACTCTATAATCTGCATTATGGATACCAAAAATAAGCTTCCAAACTAGAGGAAATTTAACTATTTAATTGTGGCACAAAAATGAGGAAATTTTTGTTTGGTTGATTATTTCTCCCCTTTAATAATACCAATTGGTCTTGTATTATGCAAGCCTGATTAATCACTTTTACAATAAGTTATAAGCATCCTACTTTTGTAGAATGAGCTACGCAGCTAAATGTGTGGGTATTGCCCCCCAAAACTGCCAAATTCCGCCGCAAGATTCTCCTGTTGGTATTCACTCTTGAGTTGCTTTGTGGATTGGATGATTGCACTTCTCCACGGACATAACAGCACGTATTGGCCATTTTTACACGTCATTAATCTTAATCTGTCGGGGACCTGCCTGCTGGTAGCATGTGTAAAAATCATACATAGCCACAACAGCTTGGCACCTCCTCCTCATGCTGATTACCAGCCTGGTCACATTTTGCTGTGGGACGATCCCATTCTTCCAACAGAAATAGTTGAATGCAAACCAGTGGGATTTTGTTGGTCTGCACGTTCTATATTCTGAAGGTATTCTGTGATAACCCTGAGTCTCAGGTTCCAGTCATATCCATGGCCAGCACACACCTGGCAGCACTTAGACCATAAGACAATAGTGAACACAAACAAGAGAATTCATTTGGCACATTGTTTTGGGCACTATCCACACATTTAGCTGTGATTCACGTTCCACAGAAGCACAGTCCTGTCAAATTATACTTCTTTGTTTGGGTGACTAATTAGGTTTTCCAATTTATAATACAACACCAGCTGGTATTACTAAAGGGGAGAAATAATGGACCAAATGCAAATTACCTTTATTATTGTGCTAAGATAGTTAAATTCCCTTCAGTTTGGAAGTTTGATGATTTATAAAATAAAGAAAATGGTTAAATAACCATCAATAATGGGCATAATGAATTATTCAATGTTCAAATAAATCATAAGAATGAGAATTCCCAACCAAAAAACTCCTATCGTCCAAATATGTCTTCAAATGCTACCTCAAACATATTAACAGGTATTCTGCTGATCAAGCTACTTTTTCATGTTTTTGTTTAACCCATTGATGCATGGTGTCCACTACAGGGACAACTATCTAAACACTGTTTTTTTCCAGTATATGCATGGGTCAGGATGTTATATTAGCAAACTAGCCACTTCGCTGGACACTAGTGAGTCATCCAATACACTGCCAGTCACCGAAAAGTATATAAATATAGTATAAAATCTAATATATTGTAATTATGAAGTTTGCCTCAGTGATAAACAGGACAAGAAAATAATAAGGCTATATTTTTATAGAATTTTATATTATATAACTATGAGAACATATAATTGTATCCATATTTTCATAGAATAGATAAATATTGATAAATAAAATAAAAAGTCAGTAAAGATAAAGAAAAGCATCACTGTACATGTCTGTAGAGGTAAAATATTGAATGTGAAAAAATGGCTCTGTTTTTAGATAATTCATGCATCCGAGGGGTTAAATATTAGTCATACTATGAGCAACAATCTTTAGATCACCATGCTCAAGAAGTTTGACCCAAAATTTTTTTTTTTTTCCTAGAAGTGACAAATATGATCAGATTTGTTGCAGATATGTCATTAATTGTTCATCTTATTCAACAAAGCTCTTTGAAAAATAACAGTCGTAGGCCTACTTTGATGTGGAATTAGTTTTACACAGCGCATGTTCTAATGTGATGCTGATTTATTGGTACAATCTGGAATGCATTGATGGCTCGAGCAAAAAGCAAGAGCCTTGGAGAATTGTGAAATTGGAGGAGGTCAGGTTTATGAGGTCAAATTATGGCAGGAAGGAGAAATATATACACCTTCACTCAGTCAGCAGAGACATTTCCATAATTGTTTGACAGAAAGGTCAAGATTATCCATTTTTATTACAGTGAAGGTAAATTAATCTAATTTCTAAAAGGTACTGAGAAGACGAAGCAGTCTGAGGTAGAGATGACCTGCTGCTGACAAGATGGTGAGGATAAAGATAAAATATTATGAAAGTAATGGGCACAAGTAGGACTTACAGTGTCAGCAGCACCATGGATGCATATTCTATCAAATCAGACTTTTGATTGCTAATCCAATCATTTCTGCAGCCACTTACCATGCAGCAAGGATCCCATCTACCTCACACACAACAGTGGATTGAATCAGCCAGCCATTTCGTGTTGGCTGAAGCATGCAGTCTAAAACATGAACAGCAAGATTTCTCAAAACCTGATGTGGGACACGCTTCTCGCCTAGCAGCTGCTGGGATAGATTCCAGCCCCTTCCACAACCCTGCATTGGAATAGGTGGTTGAAAATGGAGAGGAAGGATGAATGGAGGGTGAGGATGGATGAGTAAGAGAAGGGAGAAAGGATGGATGAATGAATGTGGGAGGGTGAGGATGGATGGATGGCTGTGGTGAGGTAAAGTGCTTTTCATTAAAATGCATCATAATAATGCCATTACACAGGAGATGCATAATGATTGCAGGCTGTTTCTCATGTATTATAGAGGAGGCAGCCACCAGAGGACTTACTTCCCGACTCTTAGAGAGCTTTTTGATTTATATTTGAAAATAGAATCAAGTAATTTGTGTGTCTGTGCAGGTGCAACTTTTAGAACTGCAAGTTTAAAGTTGAAAAATGAAAGCACAGAATTTCCTTTTATCTTTTGCTTGTGTTTTTCTGTGTTATGCAAGTGATGCAGAGTTTTGGGCGAATAAAGAAAACTGACAGTGTCATTTGATGTACTGTTTCAGTCTCATGCTCCACATTTTTGTCTAAAACTCATAATCTAAACCAAAATATATGACAAAATTTGCCAAGTTTCTGTGAAAGATACAGGGTGCTTGCTGGTAAGTTGCTTGCCAGGACGTCGATTAATAATAGGATCTGCTGGCCTTTTTTCAAATGCCAAAAAAAAAATTTGACAGTGGAAATTTAAACTTTCCGTAGTTTACTTTTGCTTACTGTAGACAAAATTGTGACAGATTGACTGAGTAAATATGGACATTTCATAAAGAATGACTAGACACACACGTACAAATGCAAATGGAGATGAAAGTATTTTCATCTAACCAGAATCATCTCTTAACTACAGCTGGCAGGGCAACAGACGAGTACTTCTGTAACAAAGTCAGAGGAAAGTAGAGCAAGAGAAAGATTTTCATAATGCATAATATAGCTTAGTGAGGCATTCAGAGAAGCATACAAAGCCACTGGAGGTAAAAAGAAAAAGGAGAAGGATATGCTTTGTATACAGGTGCATCTAAATAAATGAGAACATCACCAATTAAAAAAGCAAAACAAATTTTTATATATTGAGTCATTACACATTCTCGAGAATTTGTGTTGAATTTGTGCCTTAAGATTAGAATTTTCTGACATACTACATTTTGAGTTTTCATTAGCTGTAAATTATACTCATCAACATGAAAAGAAGTAAACGCTTGAACTATATCTGTCTATGTGTGGTGTATCTAGAGACAACAGTAGCTCAGGTTGTAGAGTAGGTTATCCAAAAACCAGAAAGTTTGTGGCTCCAATATAGTGCTAGTCACTAGTGCAGTTCCAGTTCCCATTCACCTGGTCAAGTTCTGTCTTTGGGGAAGACACTTCCTTGCTTCCAGTGTCGGCATCGCTGGTGTATGAATGATTCGGTGCTCTTGAGAACCTTTTTCTGTTGAGGAACCTTTTCTTGCTGCAAGGTTCTTTGGGGAGCTGAGTGTTTTTTTTGTTTGTTTTTTTTTTAAAAAAAAGAAAAGAAAAAAGAGTTTGGCACACTTACCATCACCAAATATGAGTGAGGAGTGGATGACAAATGGATCCAATGTAGGCACTGTGAGTGCTGTCAGCAATAAAACACAATATAAATCTGATCTATTATTGTAGGCCACTGAAGACACACATTTTGTAAGTGATGATGGTAGAATGATATACTGTAGGCAAACAAAACTGGACCAATTCCTAGCTGACTAGTTACCTTCACCTGTGTATGTGTGCTAGAGTCCAGTGTGGTGTGATACCATCAACAGAGGGTATGCCCTTACCAATCTGTCATAACTTGATTTAGAGTGTGCATTGAAGAAAAATGTTTTTTTTTCCTCGTTTGGGTTTGTGAGGTACATGTTCCTCCAAGGAGGTACACTGACAAGAGCTATGATTCCACGAGTCCTCTAGCTGTCTTGTAACCAGAGGTGGAAGTAATTAATTACAAATAATCAGATTACTGTGATTGAGTAGTTTTTGGGGTACTTTTCAAGTCTGTACTTTTACTTGTATTTAAGTATTTATTAATCCATGTAATCTACTAAATTACTTTTAACATCATAGTATATTTTAATTAATATCCAAACCTATTATCTGAATTTTTGTAGCCAGTAAGATGATTTGATGGCAAACAAGCTGATAAAAAACGGGTCATGAGGACAAAAAACAAAACAAAACAAAAAAAAAGGATGTTAATGATTGATTTTTTATTGATTTTGAATTAAGAATTTAAGCAGATAAAAATGAATTAACAGATATTTAATCAATAGTCGTGGCTCCTCGTGTAATTTTGCTTTTTTGTCTGAATAAGGAAAAAAACTCCCAGCTGGACTTTAGCGCTTGGAAGGATCCCATTATTCCAGCCAGATCTTCCCAACACCATCCAGTTTGCAGCACTTCTCCGCCTGCACACCAGGTAACAACTAGTGCATGTTTTTGTGAGAGTAGCTCACATTAACTACCCAAGGGAACACGGGGAGAACATGCAAACTCCACACAGAAAGGCCCTTTCGCCAACTCCATCCAGGGTGTGGGTGCTGATGAGACGGAGGAATGAACACACCCTCAGCATCCACATCCACAGCGTCCCTGGCGGGAATCGAACCCGGGACCTTTTAGCTGTGAGATGACCACCAGCTGCGCCACTGAGTAGTTTTTTTAATGAATACTTTGTACTTTTGCACGAGTATTTCTCTAACACCAGTACTTTTGCTTGTAATCAAGTAATGTTTTAGCGATGTAACAGTACTTATACTTGAGTACAAATTTCCAGTATTCTTTCCACCACTGCGTGTAACATGTCTACAACACACAATAAATGCACATTGACTGTGATGTGCACATGATTCTATCCCAAAAAAAAAAAATTGGGTTGAAGTTGGTTTGTAACAACAGCACATTCCATGCTTTCATGTGTGGATAACAGTGAATCATTTCTACCATTCTTACTGCTTTAGTTGAACTTGCTTTAAAGGAAAAGTACAGTTTTTTTTAACTGGATCTTATTTACAGCATGAAATATGTTCATAACCTCACCCGGACAATTTTGGAGTTACTTGAAGTCTATCGGGAGATATTTAGATCCATCACGCTGGCGTATATCCATTCAATGGAAGTGGTCGGGGCTGCACATTTCAGTTTCTAAATAAGACATTATCTGCCATAAAACGCCTTCATTTCACCAGTGGTTAGTTATTAGTTGTTGTACTATACCTCTGTGCCTTCAGAGCGGCTTTGTTGTCATCTGGGGCTTTTTAAAAGCTTTTGTAAGATCCTTCTTCTTCTGTGGTTTCCTGAAAATTCAGTAAGATTTCTTACTATCCTGATGACAACAAAGCTGCTTTGAAGGCACAGAGGGACAACAAGTGCAACAACTAATATCTAAACACTGGTGAAACAAAAGCATTTTGTGGCAGACAATGTCTTATTTAGAGGCTGAAAAGCGCTGTCCCGACAACTTCTATTGCATGGATATGTACACCAGCGCGATGGATCTAAATATCTCTAGATAGACTTCAAGTAACTCCAAAATTGTCTGGGTGAGTTTATTAACGTATTTCATGCCATAAATAAGGTCCAGGGTGAAAAAACAGTACTTTTCCTTTAATCAGCATTAAACATAAAGTGTAAACGAAGCCGTTCATAAGTTTTGTTTGGTAAAATCTGGACATGATGATGACTGAAAAACCAGGGGATCATCAAAGTCTTATAATTAATCTTTTAGAATAGCCTACCGTGCATTCTTGTACATAACATGAGTAATGCATTGAGTAGCTGTTGAACTGTTTCAGTCTGGATCAGTCTAACTGTTCTTAAAAAGCCCCATCATATCAGGACTGCCACACTATTTTTCTTCTTGTCTAAATTTTAACTTTATGCTTTGGTTGGTCAGTCACAGTTGGGTCTCTGTGGCTTTACACCCCCACAGACATCAAATCTGTCACATCAGCAGTGCCTGAAGTAGAAAATGAAACACAACACGACCCGCTGATGGACAGAGAATGACAAAAGATGGATGAGGCTATGAAACAGAGATGGTAGCTGGAAGATAAGCGGATTGTTTGAAGCAGGTGTGTTGAGCTGAATGTAAATGATGAATGGTGCCTGCTTTTCTTTTTATGAATAAAAAACACTGCATTCACACAAAACTTCATGAAGTTCTTTCCCCCCTTTGAGGAGATGAAAATAAGGAGATGCCCTTATGTCAACCCTACAGTTTTTCCTATCTAATTCCCACGATTTGCTTGAAATGTATGCACAGAGGCTAATTGTATGCATAATATGTAGGACAAACGTGTGTGTTTTCCGCCAGCTGTTGAAAGCTGCATAGTAAGCTGCAGCAGTATGTGGTGATTGTGGACGGAGGAGTAGACAGAAGGGAGCGCATTGGACGGTGGGGAATGGTCACATGACAGTGACAGCATGTGCGGTTTAAAAGAAAGGAAAACAGAGACTTGAGCATCAGATGAGGATCGGGGATAAACGTGAGCACACCTCTCTGTACTTCAGCTTTCGGCTGTCTGCTGGTCTGGAGCAAGCTGCACACATCCGCTTTTACACCTAAGCGACGATTATATTTTCTCTACCCACCCCATTCAGCTTTTTGCAGAATTAAAATACTGCTCCACCTTTGCTGCATGCATCTCAAGCACGGCAACGAGGAAACGCATCCGGACTGAACTCCTCTCCCACTTCTTCGGAAAAGGTAAGAAAATACAACTTTTCTTTTCTTTTCTTTTCTTTTTTTCTGGTTGCAGTAAATGTTTCCTATACTCCCGGGTTGTTCTGCGTATTGGATAAGCCAATTAGCATCTGAAATCAAACAATATTTTTTCTTTTAATGCGTGCTGGAGCTCGGCATCTGACAAAGAAAGAAACTGCCAACACATTGCAGTTACTTCAACAGTGCTGCAAACTGGATCGTGTTTTTGACGCAATAACCACTGGCGCGACTTTATGCAGCCTTAGATTTAGTGGGATTTGATGTGTCATTAATTCTGAATTTTTACATTCAAGATCACATTTCGGATGAGGAAAAAGTATGGATTCTCTCTCCATTTCAGTATCATAACATATGCTCAAGAAATTCTGGTTAACTTACCAGATTTCTGTTGTAATTTAGTGTCCTGATATTTAAGTGCATCTTAATTAGCTGCAATGAAGGTTTACACATTTTATATTTCTGCTTTTTTCTTTAATCAGATATCGCTGTCTGGTTAAAGGGACTGCCCGCTGGTCACTCTAGAGCTTATGTTAGAAATTTTTCTGCTTTCAAATCCTATTTACAATCAGCAACTGCATGGAAAAGTAAACGGTTTTGCTCTCAATGTTTTGCTTCCCAAGGCAGTCACCAGTTGAGGGAAAAACTGTGTGAGTGCTGGACAGCTCCAGTGTGTATGTGTAACTGAATAAGTTGCCCAAGCCACTCAAAATGTAGATGTCACACCAGAGAAAAAGAAATGTTTGTGTTGCTGGCAACCCTGTAACACCAGCAGTCTCAAATACTCCTTATAAACTTCATGGTGATCCCTGATTTGGAGATTTTCTGATTGGATCAAACCTTTCTCTTAATCAGCAATTGACCTACACATTGTGACATGGCCCAGAGGCTAAACACTATTGACTTTTTGGTGGACTGCATGTATGTGTGTCTCTATAGCCTTAGTGTTGTTTGAATACCCATAATCCTTTCCCTTCTATAAGGGAAAATCTATACGCATGGACATGACTTCGCAACCATGGGCTGCAGTGATGTGAAAAAGAAAGCTCTCTCTCTCTCTGTCAGGTTTTAAAGGTATGGCGGAGGATGTTTTACTTCCGGGTGGTAGGGCAGAACGATATATCGTTTTCAAATCAAAATCGGGATTTCAGAAAACGCAATTTGGTAATCGTCAAAGCTGAGTTTTTTTTTTGGTTTTTTATTTTGCTACTTTCATTTTCAAATATCTGCTGTGTCAACAATTTAACACGTGCATTGCATGCTGTCTCCCACTGAAAGTTCACCAATCAAAAGCTGCATGCTACCGTGGACAGGTCACTCGGTAGTTAATAAGTTCATACAGTCAAATATGACGAGTTTTTCATTTGACTTTAAAGAATGTAAATGTATGTTTCATGTCAATAAAAACAATTGGAAGAAAACATTTAGGTACAATGTGAATATGGCATTGAACACTAATTTTAAGAAAATCGTTACTCAAATCGAAATCGCAATATCTGTTAGAAAAATCGCAATACGACTTTTTCCTAAAATCGTTCAGCCCTACCGGGTGGATCATCAAGACGATTGGTCCTCCTAATTGCCAATCATTCTGGAGAATTTTACGTAATACTGTCGTACGTGCTCTTTCCTAGGATATTTTTCGCTTTCTGTGCATGCACACTTTCAAAAAGTGTCTTTGAAATGTCTGAGAAAAAGAGAGGCCTCAGAAGAGAGAAACAAAACCAGTGTTGCGGATGCACATTTTTTTTTTTAAAAAGTGGAGAGGGCGGTTCTATCCTGAATTTCACGAAAATCTTCCGCCATACCTTTAAGTTTTTTTTTTTTTTGTCCAAGATGTTATAAAAAAACAACTGGTCGTCAGAAGAAGGATAACGAATGGCACATTACATCATGATGTTATTTATAAAAAACTAAGCCCAAATGCACATGGGGATAACTAAGTACACCTTATTTGCAGTCACCTGCTACTAATCAAATACTCATATACTATAAGCAGCAAGTGTGAGCACCTCTGCGTTTGGCTTGGAGCATTCAGGTGTGTGTGTACACAATGCCAAAGTGGAAGAAACATCAACATCATTAGAGATGCAACTTTTGATGCTCAGTCTAAGAAAAGTTAAAGGGATGTTTCCAAATAATTTGGAGTCCATAATTCTACTGTTAAAGAGATTATGCACAAGTGGAAGGCGTTTAAGACAGGGGCATAGCTAGAGGGGTGGCCAAGCCTCATCTCTGAAATCGGTTTGGACCCCCCGGTGCCACCTTAGGTAATAGACAGGCCACTGGAGATGGAGGTCAGTGTCACAAAAGTAATTTCCTGATTAGTAATCCTTTGAAAACATTGACATTTGGCCACATGTTTCTTAAGAGATTTTTGAACAGAATGCAACTACTAATGTTAGTAGAGTCAATTAACCTGATGTTAGTATGCATCCATACAGCAGTTCTATTGTAGTTATATGGTAGCATTAATTTGGTTTTAGGATAATGTGGGGATATCATGTCATATTCAGTTTTCAGTGAGTATATTTAGGGACTACACATCAACTCAGTTAATTAAAATGTTCACATCACATTGGAGCTGAAAATAAACTATAAAGAATGCCCAAAAAGTACCTCAGTATTCACTCAGAAGTGTAAACTCAGAAGTTATTTCGCACTGCCTAAGCTAGAGCTGGATCCTGTTTAATTTGAACAGAAAACAAGCAAGGCTGCTTGTTTTTAAAGTAAGATGGCATGGCAATATGGAGAAATATAACCCTATCCAGTGTTATTTTGTATAGGACGATATAAGAATGAAGAGAAAAGGAAATAATTTTTGCTTTTTTCTAGAGGAAGGACATAGATCAGGCCAAGACAGACCCCAGCCTCAGTGTCAGTGACATATACAGCAGTATATGTGTGTGTCTGTTCAAGAGAGGAACACAATAATTCCTTCCACTGGCAAACAGTACATAACAGTCTAGCTCCACCACTGATTTAAGGAACTCTGGTCACCAATCTTTCAGGAGTGGATGTCTCAGCAAGTTAACCTCAAGGTCAAAGAGAAAATTCTGAAAAAAATCCCAGAGTTACATTGCAGATTTTCTGGGCCCTAGCTAATGTGTTAAATATCAAAGGTCATGACAGTATGATTAGAAAAGACTGAACAAATCTGGCTTTTTTGGAAGGGTTGCCAGGAGTAAGACTTATCTCTAAAAAAAAAACATGGTTGGTTGCATCTGAACAAACTACAACAAAAAGATAAGTATTGGCTGAAATTGGAACATTAACAGGAAAATGATCCTAGCAGGAGCAAAAATGACAGAATGGTAGAAAAATGAAAGAACCAAGGCATTGAAATGGTCAAAGTCCAGACCTAAACCTTATTTTAGATCAGTTCCAGGACCTGTAACAATGCTATAAAAAAGAATGGAACCAAATTCCTCTATAATGATGAGAGAAGCTAATATTTGTCACTCCAGCATTACTGGCAAAGTTGTTTCTGCTAAAGGTGGTTCTACTAACTGAATCATGGGGTATTTGTTTTTGTTTTTTTGCTCAGCTTCTGCACTGTGGCTTAGTTTTCATGACACAAATAATGATTTGGTGCGATGTTGTTGATCTGACGCTGTACTTACTTAATTTTGAAAATGGATAAGAACCAGGTAACCTTTTTGTTATGTTCCAATATGTAAAAATCTTGGAGCCGAGAGAGAACGCAGAGAATGTCATGACTTTCCTTCAGTTTTTTCATTTGCTTTAAAGTTGTCAGTTTGTCCTATCAGGACATTAAGAAACAAATGTTGATTCAATATAATGTTAATTGTTTCTGTGGTGTGTCTGGAGGACATGTGTCTGTCTGCATTCTAATGACGACCTGCTCAGTCCTGGACTCCCAGAAGTCCTCGATGCTCAGCAATCTGTTACGTGTAGCACAAATCATAACATGGTTGTTTTTTAGATGGTCTGTTCATTATTTTTAATGAAAGCCAGAGCTACACCTGTGGTTTTCTATTTGACCTCTAATTATAATTCCAAGTAAGACTTTTATTTATTTTCTAATGTTTAAAGCCTTTGTATAAGAAATGAAAGCTGATGAAATGTCAGCACTTTATTCAGTTTACTCCTTGAAGCTTTTGGTTCCATTTTTGGTTTTCTCAGTTCACAGATTCAATCACCTCCCTTTTGAGGCATGAGGATTAATGTAATCTGTGAGACAGGTTAAAAGGTTAAGACTTTCAATAGATTTGATTAATTTGTCCAGATATGAAAGATAAAAATGGTTTGTAAACAAGAGCAGTGGAACCTTGATTATGCTATTTTCATTAAAGGGGCATTGCTTCTCTGGGATTTCTTTAATTTAAACTCTGTCTCTCTTCAAAAGCGAAAAGATCAATTAAATGTAACTGCTTGACACTCGGGTAATAAATCTGACAATGTTTTGCAAATAGATGATTTGTTTCTCCCCTTAATTGCAGTCTTGGGTTTAATAAAGATTCTAACTTTGGTTATCATTTGCTGAAAGTGAGAGACAGAGTCATTCTTAATTCTGCTTGACAGACCAACTGAGGGACACAAAACTTAAAAGCATAAGTTCTACAACAAACACGTGACCAAACGAGCTTTAGAACCAGGTTAGAAACCCCCCCCCCTTTTTTTTTTTTTACCATATAGCTAAATAATACAGAAATAGAACATATGCATGGACAAATAACTGGGGGTATAAATGAATGTATAGAATTAAATAAATGTAGAAATACATAATAATGTACATTGCAGAAGTGTTACAAGAGTGGTTGGAAAATATATTTGTATTCTTTTTTCTTAATTTTGCAATTATGATTTCTTTATTTATTAATCATTCTCACTGAATCCCTGCATTTTTTATATTTATCATACAAATCACAGATTCCTGTAATCAATTTAAAACTTGTTGGACTGACAAACAACTTGAAAATGCACAATAA
The DNA here is from genome assembly GCA_029874935.1 of Atherina boyeri. Taxonomy (NCBI): domain Eukaryota; kingdom Metazoa; phylum Chordata; class Actinopteri; order Atheriniformes; family Atherinidae; genus Atherina; species Atherina boyeri. The sequence goes on from JAPMNP010725649.1 coordinate 13,051, forward strand.
ACAAACAAACATACAAAAAAACCTAGAATATACTAGAAACTACTTGAAAGTATCCTTACTTTTTGTGCAAGTAGAAACATACTGTTTAAGATCAATAAGAAATCTCAAATCTTAGCTAGATGGCATGATTTTTTTTTTTTACACAACTAGAAAATTTTACACTCAGATCTCAATGTAGAATTTGATCATCATGTTTAAAAATTATTTAGAAACTAGATTGTTATCGAATCCGTTTGGATGGTTTTCTAGCTGAAATCCACCAATAGACATGACTGATTTGCTAAGGAATTGCTGGAATCAGTAGAATAATTTAAGGTTTATGACACTTTACTGTACAGGAATGCAAGTCGTCTCTGAAGTACAAAAGTGCAATGTCATAATTTCTACTTAGATGAAAACAACTAACATGCATATTATCACATAAAATATAGGCAAGGCAAGTTTATTTGTATAGCACAATTCATGTTACAAAACAATTCAAAGTGCTTTACATAAAGCATTAAAGCATTACAGTGGGGTGCAAAAGAAGCATTAAAAAGTAAAAGAATAAAAAGCATAATTTAAAATTATGAGGAAAATATGAGGACAATATTTTCAGAAGAATTACATCCATCACCACAGTTGCACTCAATTCTGCACCCTTCTCGCACCTTATGTACACTTCTGTTTTATAAAAATAAGATAATACATGCATTTTTTTTTATCATGTATCCATGAGTTAAAGTGCTCAGTTGCTTTCATGTCCAAATATATTGTGATAAAATGAACTGCCAATTCTACACTCAGAGCAATGAGAGAGCAAATAAGTCATTTGCACTCTCATTGTGAAGCACTTACGGGGTAAACAAAAGCAAAAGCTCAAATTTAAAGCTAACAGTTGTCTACTACAAAACAAACTCATCTATCTAAAATGAACTCTGTCTCTTCCATAAAGCTTAACATTTTCCTGTTTTCTGTAGCCGCTCTTTTCTCCTACCTGTTAATATGGCCCCTCGTTTGACATTACTTTTGAATAAGTGGCTGTGATTATATGTTTCTGAATAATCCTTAAAGCTCTCAGTCTTGTTTCTCATTTAGTTCAGATAATATATTTGCTTTGTAGACTTTTCATATACTTCCACACCTCTAAACTGCAGGCCATGGACAAGTGATTGTCTACGGCATCATACTATTCAAAGACTTCAGATTGTGTGATTTATTCTTGAAGGAAGCGATTAGTAACTATTTGGGGCTGTAGATAATAGAGAAGAAATTGTGAGAAGATATTGACATATGTATATAAAACAGACAATTCCAACAATCTCACACTGTTTTTGGTAAATACTCTAATAGGCCATTCTGGACATGTGAAGAGTGGAAGCTGCAGAGACGCTGTCGGCTGTGCTGCTCGGTTCAAGCTGCAGAGTTCAAGGACGTCGTGATTTCAAAGCAATGCTATTAAAATGCTACGCTGTTGCTGAGGTCTGACATTAAGAAAGGGAAAAGATTGGCAGGTTAATGGTGGAGTTAACAAAGATAAAATTTTAAGACTTTCAGAGGCGATAACTGACACACCCTGAGTCTGTTAGTGATGAATTGGGAAGAAAGGGTGCCAGTTGTTTCTTACTGGCTGTAGGGGATCCTGCATTATTCATGAGCTATATCCCTTTTTTTCTTTCCTTCTGTCTATTATTCTGTAGTTGTTTTGATGACACAGTGGACCTTCAACATAACTGGAAGACATGCTACAGTCTGTCCAGAAGTTATATAACCACAGTTGACTTTGATTACCCAATCAAACAGATTGCTTTGCAGGAATACACATTAATCTTCTATCTCAGTTTGAGTTTTTTTGAGCAGTTTCTCCTTTCCACTGGCACTTTTCCTTGACCCTTTCCTGTATAAAAAAATAAATAAATCTAAGCTGAAAAACATCAAAGCTTCATGATTAGATTTTCTCAAGAAAAAGTGAACTGGGTACATTTGTGTGAAATATTGCAGTGTTACAATAAAGCCAGAGAAAATGTGAGATGGTAAAAGTTTACCCTATATTCATTTTGTTTGAAAATATATTTCAGCATAACCATGTGTTTATTAGATATAATCCTAAGCAAGTATTTCTAGAAACCCTAAGCTTGACATTTTTATTCCTAAGACTCATTAACTGTGAATGACAACAAAGTAGAAAAGTGAGAAGTCCTTAGACAGCATTGGAGAAGATGGAGCTGAATTTGATCTCTGGAGTGACAATGTGTGATGCAGTGCAACATACAACCCCCCCCCCATGGTTTGCATTACAGTACTTCCGTTCAGTTCATTATTTTGCAAGCTGGTACACCATTAATGACACTAAAACTCATCTCAAGGCACTTTTCAATTTCAATTTTGTTTATTGTTCATGACGGTTTCATATGATATAGCTACAGCAAATATATTTTTTTCCATGAACAAAGGAAACGGGAAGAAGATTAATCTTGACACAACAGAAAACAAAAATAAAATAAAATAATTTCCTTCATTTAAATAATTTCAACCCCTGCCCTAAACCCTACCAAATCACCTTACTTCAACATGAATGTACACTTATACATTCAATTCAATTCAATTCAATTCATTTTATTTATATAGCGCCAATTGACGACAGATGTCGTCTCAAGGCACTTAACAAAGTGTAATTCCAATCAGTTAAAA